>JBBPBP010001360.1:0-11884 GCA_037974735.1 Cicer chorassanicum
ATTTAGGTCATTTTCGTCCTCCCAAGGATTATTCTCGTCCAATTAGGGTTTTTAACCAATCTTGTGCATCCAATAAGTGATTTTGTGTCATTGGTTGAACATTTAGGTCATTTTCGTCCTATAGGGACTTATTCTCGTCCAATTAGGGTTTTTAACCAATCTTGTGCATCCACTAAGTGATTTGGTGTCATTTGTTGAACATTTAGGTCATTTTCGTCCTCCCAAGGCTTATTCTTGTCCAATTAGGGTTTTTAACCAATCTTGTGCATCCAATAAGTGATTTTGTGTCATTGGTTGAACATTTAGGTTATTTTCGTCCTCCCAAGGCTTATTCTCGTCCAATTAGGGTTTTTTATTAATCTTGTGCATCCAATAAGTACATTTGTGTCATTAGTTGAACAATTAGGTCATTTTAGTCCTCCCAAGGCCTGTTCTCGTCCAATTAGGGTTTTTAACCAATCTTGTGCATCCAATAAGTGATTTTGTGTCAATGGTTGAAAATTTAGGTCATTTTCGTCCTCCCAAGGATTATTCTCGTCCAATTAGGGTTTTTAACCAATCTTGTGCATCCAATAAGTGATTTTGTGTCATTGGTTGAACATTTAGGTCATTTTCGTCCTATAGGGACTTATTCTCGACCAATTAGGCTTTTTAACCAATCTTGTGCATCCAACAAGTGATTTGGTGTCATTGGTTGAACATTTAGGTCATTTTCGTCCTCCTAAGGCTTATTCTCGTCCAATTAGGGTTTTTAACCAATCTTGTGCATCCAATAAGTGATTTTATGTCATTGGTTGAACATTTAGGTTATTTTCGTCCTCCCAAGGCTTATTCTCGTCCAATTAGGGTTTTTAATTATTCTTGTGCATCCAATAAGTACATTTGTGTCATTGGTTGAACAATTAGGTCATTTTAGTCCTCCCAAGGCCTATTCTCGTCCAATTAGGGTTTTTAACCAATCTTGTGCATCCAATAAGTGATTTTGTGTCAATGGTTGAAAATTTAGGTCATTTTCGTCATCCCAAGGATTATTCTCGTCCAATTAGGGTTTTTAACCAATCTTGTGCATCCAATAAGTGATTTTGTGTCATTGGTTGAACATTTAGGTCATTTTCGTCCTATAGGGACTTATTCTCGTCCAATTAGGGTTTTTAACCAATCTTGTGCATCCAACAAGTGATTTGGTGTCATTGGTTGAACATTTAGGTCATTTTCGTCCTCCCAAGGCTTATTCTCGTCCAATTAGGGTTTTTAATTAATCTTGTGCATCCAATAAGTACATTTGTGTCATTGGTTGAACAATTAGGTCATTTTAGTCCTCCCAAGGCCTATTCTCGTCCAATTAGGGTTTTTAACCAATCTTGTGCATCCAATAAGTGATTTTGTGTCAATGGTTGAAAATTTAGGTCATTTTCGTCCTCCCAAGGATTATTCTCGTCCAATTAGGGTTTTTAACCAATCTTGTGCATCCAATAAGTGATTTTGTGTCATTGGTTGAACATTTAGGTCATTTTCGTCCTATAGGGGCTTATTCTCGTCCAATTAGGGTTTTTAACCAATCTTGTGCATCCAACAAGTGATTTGGTGTCATTGGTTGAACATTTAGGTCATTTTCGTCCTCCCAAGGCTTATTCTCGTCCAATTAGGGTTTTTAACCAATCTTGTGCATCCAATAAGTGATTTTGTGTCATTGGTTGAACATTTAGGTTATTTTCGTCCTCCCAAGGCTTATTCTCGTCCAATTAGGGTTTTAACCAATCTTATGCATTCAATAAGTGATTTTGTGTAATTGTTTGAACATTTAGGTCATTTTCGTCCTCCCAAGCCTTATTCTCGTCTAATTAGGGTTTTAAACCAAGCTTGTGCATCCAATAAGTGATTTTGTGTCATTGGTTGAACATTTAGGTCATTTTCGTCCTATAGGGACTTATTCTCGTCCAATTAGGGTTTTTAACCAATCTTGTGCATCCAATAAGTACATTTCTGTCATTGGTTGAAAATTTAGGTCATTTTCGTCCTCCCAAGGCTTATTCTCGTCCAATTAGGGTTTTTAACCAATCTTGTGCATCCAATAAGTACATGTGTGTCATTGGTTGAACATTTAGGTTATTTTCGTCCTCCCAAGGCTTATTCTCGTCCAATTAGGGTTTTTAACCAATCTTGCGCATCCAATAAGTGATTTTGTGTCATTGGTTGAACATTTAGGTTATTTTCTTCCTCCCAAGGCTTATTCTTGTCCAATTAGGGTTTTTAACCAATCTTGTGCATCCAACAAGTGATTTTGTGTTATTGGTTGAACAATTAGGTCATTTTCGTCCTCCCAAGGCCTATTCTTGTCCAATTAGGATTTTTAACCAATCTTGTGCATCCAATAAGTGATTTTGTGTCATTGGTTGAAAATTTAGGTTATTTTCGTCCTCCCAAGGCTTATTCTCGTCCAATTAGGGTTTTTAATTAATCTTGTGCATCCAATAAGTACATTTGTGTCATTGGTTGAACAATTAGGTCATTTTAGTCCTCCCAAGGCCTATTCTTGTCCAATTAGTGTTTTTAACCAATCTTGTGCATCCAATAAGTGATTTTGTGTCATTGGTTGAAAATTTAGGTCATTCTCGTCCTCCCAAGGATTATTCTCGTCCAATTTGGGTTTTTAACCAATCTTGTGCATCCAATAAGTGATTTTGTGTCATTGGTTGAACATTTAGGTCATTTTCGTCCTATAAGGACTTATTCTCGTCCAATTAGGGTTTTTAACCAATCTTGTGCATCCAACAAGTGATTTGGTGTCATTGGTTGAACATTTAGGTCATTTTCGTCCTCCCAAGGCTTATTCTCGTCCAATTAGGGTTTTTAACCAATCTTGTGCATCCAATAAGTGATTTTGTGTCATTGGTTGAACATTTAGGTTATTTTCGTCCTCCCAAGGCTTATTCTCGTCCAATTAGGGTTTTTACTTAATCTTGTGCATCCAATAAGTACATTTGTGTCATTGGTTGAACAATTAGGTCATTTTAGTCCTCCCAAGGCATATTCTCGTCCAATTAGGGTTTTTAACCAATCTTGTGCATCCAATAAGTGATTTTGTGTTATTGGTTGAAAATTTAGGTCATTTTCGTCCTCCCAAGGATTATTCTCGTCCAATTAGGGTTTTTAACCAAGCTTGTGCATCCAATAATTGATTTTGTGTCATTGGTTGAACATTTAGGTCATTTTCGTCCTATAGGGACTTATTCTCGTCCAATTAGGGTTTTTAACCAATCTTGTGCATCCAATAAGTACATTTGTGTCATTGGTTGAACATTTAGGTCATTTTCGTCCTCCCAAGGCTTATTCTCGTCCAATTAGGATTTTTAACCAATCTTGTGTATCCAATAAGTGATTTTGTGGCATTGGTTGAACATTTAGGTCATTTTCGTCCTCCCAAGGCTTATTCTCCTCCAATTAGGGTTTTTATCCAATCTTGTGCATCCAATAAGTACATTTGTGTCATTGGTTGAACATTTAGGTCATTTTCGTCCTCCCAAGGCTTATTCTCGTCCAATTAGGGTTTTTAACCAATCTTGTGCATCCAATAAGTGATTTTGTGTCATTGGTTGAACATTTAGGTTATTTTCGTCCTCCTTAGGCTTATTCTTGTCCAATTAGAGTTTTTAACCAATCTTGTGCATCCAATAAGTACATTTGTGTCATTGGTTGAACATTTATGTCATTTTCAACCTCCCTAGGCTTATTCTCGTCCAATTAGGGTTTTTTACCAATCTTGTGCATCCAACAAGTGATTTTGTGTCATTGGTTGAACATTTATGTCATTTTCGTCCTCCGAAGACTTATTGTCGTCCAATTAGGGTTTTTAACCAATCTTGTGCATCCAACAAGTACATTTGTGTCATTGGTTGAACATTTAGGTCATTTTCGTCCTCCCAAGGCTTATTCTCGTCCAATTAGGGTTTTTAACCAATCTTGTGCATCCAATAAGTGATTTTGTGTCATTGGTTGAACATTTAGGTTATTTTCGTCCTCCCAAGGCTTATTCTCGTTCAATTAGGGATTTTAACCAATCTTGTGCATCCAATAAGTGATTTTGTGTCATTGGTTGAACATTTAGGTTATTTTCGTCCTCCCAAGGCTTATTCTCGTTCAATTAGGGATTTTAACCAATCTTGTTCATCCAATAATTGATTTTGTGTCATTGGTTGACCATTTAGGTCATTTTCGTGCTCCCAAGGCTTATTCTCGTCCAATTAGGGTTTTTAACCAATCTTGTGCATCCAATAAGTACATTTGTGTCATTGGTTGAACATTTAGGTCATTTTCGTCCTCCCAAGGCTTATTCTCGTCCAATTAGGGTTTTTAACCAATCTTTTGCATCCAACAAGTACATTTGTGTCATTGTTTGAACATTTAGGTCATTTTCGTCCTCCGAAGGCTTATTCTTGTCCAATTAGGGTTTTTAACCAATCTTGTGCATCCAATTAGTGATTTTGTGTCATTGGTTGAACATTTAGGTCATTTTCTTTCTCCCAAGGCTTATTCTCGTCCATTTAGGGTTTTTAAGCAATCTTGTGCATCCAATAAGTGATTTTGTGTCATTGTTTGAACATTTAGGTCATTTTCGTCCTCCCAAGGCTTATTCTCGTCCAATTAGGGTTTTGACCAATCTTGTGCATCCAATAAGTTATTTTGTGTCATTGGTTGAATATTTATGTCATTTTCGTCCTCCCAAGGCTTATTCTCATCTAATTAGGAATTTTAACCAATCTTGTGCATCCAATAAGTACATTTGTGTCATTGGTTGAACATTTAGGTCATTTTCGTTCTCCCAAGGCTTATTCTTGACCAATTAGGGTTTTTAAACAATCTTTTGCATCCAATAAGTACATTTGTGTCATTGGTTGAACATTTAGGTCATTTTCGTCCTCCCAAGGCTTATTCTCGTCCAATTAGGGTTTTTAACCAATCTTGTGCATCCAATAAGTGATTTTGTGTCATTGGTTGAACATTTAGGTCATTTTCTTCCTCCCAAGGCTTATTCTCGTCCAATTAGGGTTTTTAACCAATCGTGTGCATCCAATAAGTACATTTGTGTCATTGGTTGAACATTTAGGTCATTTTTCATCCTCCAAAGGCTTATTCGCGTCCAATTAGGGTTTTTAACCAATCTTGTGCATCCAATAAGTACATTTGTGTCATTGGTTGAACATTTAGGTCATTTTCGTCCTCCCAAGGCTTATTCTCGTCCAATTAGGGTTTTTAACCAATCTTGTGCATCCAATAAGTGATTTTGTGTCATTGGTTGAACATTTAGGTTATTTTCGTCCTCCATAGGCTTATTCTCGTCCAATTAGGGTTTTTAACCAATCTTGTGCATCCAATAAGTACATTTGTGTCATTGGTTGAACATTTAGGTCATTTTCGTCCTCCCAAGGCTTATTCTCGTCCAATTAGGGTTTTTAACCAATCTTGTGCATCCAATAAGTGATTTTGTGTCATTGGTTGAACATTTATATTATTTTCGTCCTCCCTAGGCTTATTCTCGTGCAATTAGGGGTTTTAACCAATCTTGTGCATCCAATAAGTACATTTGTGTCATTGGTTGAACATTTAGGTCATTTTCGTCCTCCCTAGGCTTATTCTCGTCCAATTAGGGTTTTTAACCAATCTTGTGCATCCAATAAGTGATTTTGTGTCATTGGTTGAACATTTAGGTCATTTTCGTCCTCCATATGCGTATTCTCGTCCAATTAGGGTTTTTAACCAATCTTGTGCATATAATAAGTACATTTGTGTCATTGGTTGAACATTTAGGTCTTTTTCGTCCTCCCTAGGCTTATTCTCGTCCAATTAGGGTTTTTAACCAATCTTGTGAGTCCAATAAGTGATTTTGTTTCATTGGTTGAACATTTAGGTCATTTTTGTCCTCCCAAGGCTTATTCTCGTCCAATTAGGGTTTTTAACCAATCTTGTGCATCCAATAAGTACATTTGTGTCATTGGTTGAACATTTAGGTCATTTTCGTCCTCCTAAGGCTTATTCTCGTCCAATTAGGATTTTTAACCAATCTTGTGCATCCAATAAGTGATTTTGTGTCATTGGTTGAACATTTAGGTCATTTTCGTCCTCCCAAGGCTTATTCTCGTCCAATTAGGGTTTTTAACAAATCTTGTGCATCCAATAAGTGATTTTGCAACATTGGTTGAACATTTAGGTCATTTTCGTCCTCCCGAGGCTTTTTCTCATCAAATTAGAGTTTTTAACAAATCCTGTGCATCCAATAAGTGATTTTGTGTCATTGGTTGAACATTTAGGTCATTTTCGTCCTCCCTAGGCTTATTCTCTTCCAATTAGGGTTTTGTGCATCCAATAAGTACATTTGTGTCATTGGTTGAACATTTAGGTCATTTTCGTCCTCCCAAGGCTTATTCTCGTCCAATTAGGGTTTTTAACCAATCTTGTGCATCCAATAAGTGATTTTGTGTCATTGGTTGAACATTTAGCTCATTTTCGTCCTCCCAAGGCTTATTATCGTCCAATTAGGGTTTTTAACAAATCTTGGGTATCCAATAAGTACATTTGTGTCATTGGTTGAACATTTAGGTCATTTTCGTCCTCCCAAGGCTTATTCTCGTCCAATTAGGGTTTTTAACCAATCTTGTGCATCCAATAAGTGATTTTGTGTCATTGGTTGAACATTTAGGTCGTTTTCGTCCTCCCAAGGCTTATTCTCGTCCAATTAGGGTTTTTAACCAATCTTGTGCCTCCAATAAGTGATTTTGTGGCATTTGTTGAAAATTTAGGTCATTTTCGTCCTCCCAAGGCTTATTCTCGTCCAATTAGGGTTTTTAACCAATCTTGTGCATCCAATAAGTGATTTTTTGTCATTGGTTGAACATTTAGGTCATTTTCGTCCTCCCAAGGCTTATTCTCGTCCAATTAGGGTTTTTAACCAATCTTGTGCGTCCAATAAGTGATTTTGTGTCATTGGTTGAACATTTAGGTCATTTTCGTCCTCCCAAGGCTTATTCTCGTCCAATTAGGGTTTTTAACCAATCTTGTGCATCCAATAAGTACATTTGTGTCATTGGTTGAACATTATTGTCATTTTCGTCCTCCCAAGGCTTATTCTCGTCCAATTAGGGTTTTTAACCAATCTTGTGCATCCAATAAGTACATTTGTGTCATTGGTTGAACATTTAGGTCATTTTCGTCCTCCCTAGGCTTATTCTCGTCCAATTAGGGTTTTTAACTTATCTTGTGCATCCAATAAGTACATTTGTGTCATTGGTTGAACATTTAGGTCATTTTCGTCCTCCCTAGGCTTATTCTCGTCCAATTAGGGTTTTTAACCAATCTTGTGCATCCAATAAGTGATTTTGTGTCATTGGTTGAACATTTAGGTCATTTTCGTCCTCCCTAGGCTTATTCTCGTCCAATTAGGGTTTTAAACCAATCTTGTGCACCCAATAAGTGATTTTGTGTCATTGTTTGATGATTTAGGTCATTTTCGTCCTCCCAAGGCTTATTATCGTCCAATTAGGGTTTTTAACCAATCTTGTGCATCCAATAAGTGATTTTGTGTCATTGGTTGATTATTTAGGTCATTTTCGTCCTCTCAAGGCTTTTTCTCGTCCAATTAGTGTTTTTAACCAATCTTGTGCATCCAATAAGTACATTTGTGTCATTGGTTGAACATTTAGGTCATTTTCGTCCTCCCTAGGCTTATTCTCGTCCAATTAGGGTTTTTAACCAATCTTGTGCATCCAATAAGTGATTTTGTGTCATTGGTTGAACATTTAGGTCATTTTCGTCCTCCCAAGGCTTATTCTCGTCCAATTAGGGTTTTTAACCAATCTTGTGCTTCCAATAAATGATTTTGTGTCATTGGTTGAACATTTAGGTCATTTTGGTCCTCCCAAGGCTTATTCTCGTCCAATTAGGGTTTTTAACCAATCTTGTGCATCCAATAAGTGATTTTGTGTCATTGGTTGAACATTTAGGTTATTTTCGTCCTCCCAAGGCTTATTCTCGTCCAATTAGGGTTTTTAACCAATCTTGTGCATCCAATAAGTGATTTTGTGTCATTGTTTGAACATTTAGGTTATTTTCGTCCTCCCAAGGCATATTCTCCTCCAATTAGGGTTTTTAACCAATTTTGCGCATCCAATAAGTACATTTGTGTCATTGGTTGAACATTTAGGTCATTTTCGTCCTCCCAAGGCTTATTCTCGTCCAATTAGGGTTTTTAACCAATCTTGTGCATCCAATAAGTGATTTTGTGTCATTGGTTGAACATTTAGGTCATTTTCGTCCTCCCAAGGCTTATTCTCGTCCAATTAGGGTTTTTAACCAATCTTGTGCATCCAATAAATGATTTTGTGTCATTGGTTGAACATTTATGTCATTTTTGTCCTCCCAAGGCTTATTCTCGTCCAATTAGGGTTTTGAACCAATCTTGTGCATCCAATAAGTACATTTGTGTCATGGGTTAATCATTTAAGTCATTTTCGTCCTCCCAAGGCTTATTCTCGTCCAATTAGGGTTTTTAACCAATCTTTTGCATCCAATAAGTACATTTGTGTCATTGGTTGAACATTTAGGTCATTTTCGTCCTCCCAAGGCTTATTCTCGTCCAATTAGGGTTTTTAACCAATCTTGTGCATCCAATAAGTGATTTTGTGTCATTGGTTGAACATTTAGGTCATTTTCGTCCTCCCAAGGCTTATTCTCGTCCAATTAGGGTTTTTAACCGATCTTGTGTGCATCCAATAAGTACATTTGTGTCATTGGTTGAACATTTAGGTCATTTTCGTCCTCCCAAGGCTTATTCTCGTCCAATTAGGGTTTTTAACCAATCTTGTGCATCCAATAAGTGATTTTGTGTCATTGGTTGAACCTTTAGGTCATTTTAGTCCTCCCAAGGCTTATTCTCGTCCAATTAGGGTTTTTAACCAATCTTGTGCATCCAATAAGTGATTTTGTGTCATTGGTTGAACATTTAGGTCATTTTCGTCCTCCCTAGGCTTATTCTCGTCCAATTAGGGTTTTTAACCAATCTTGTGCATCCAATAAGTACATTTGTGACATTGGGTTAACATTTAGGTCATTTTCGTCCTCCCAAGGCTTATTCTTGTCCAATTAGGGTTTTTAACCAATCTTGTGCATCCAATAAGTGATTTTGTGTCATTGGTTGAACATTTAGGTCATTTTCGTCCTCCCAAGGCTTATTCTCGTCCAATTAGGGTTTTTTATTAATCTTGTGCATCCAATAAGTACATTTGTGTCATTGGTTGAACAATTAGGTCATTTTAGTCCTCCCAAGGCCTATTCTTGTCCAATTAGGGTTTTTAACCAATCTTGTGCATCCAATAAGTGATTTTGTGTCATTGGTTGAAAATTTAGGTCATTTTCATCCTCCCAAGGATTATTCTCGTCCAATTAGGGTTTTTAACCAATCTTGTGCATCCAATAAGTGATTTTGTGTCATTGGTTGAAAATTTAGGTCATTTTCGTCCTATAGGGACTTATTCTCGTCCAATTAGGGTTTTTAACCAATCTTGTGCATCCAATAAGTGATTTGGTGTCATTGGTTGAACATTTAGGTCATTTTCGTCCTCCCAAGGCTTATTCTCGTCCAATTAGGGTTTTTAACCAATCTTGTGCATCCAATAAGTGATTTTGTGTCATTGGTTGAACATTTACGTTATTTTTGTCCTCCCAAGGCTTATTCTCGTCCAATTAGGGTTTTTAATTAATCTTGTGCATCCAATAAGTACATTTGTGTCATTGGTTGAACAATTAGGTCATTTTAGTCCTCCCAAGGCATATTCTCGTCCAATTAGGGTTTTTAACCAATCTTGTGCATCCAATAAGTGATTTTGTGTCATTCGTTGAAAATTTAGGTCATTTTCGTCCTCCCAAGGATTATTCTCGTCCAATTAGGGTTTTTAACCAATCTTGTGCATCCAATAATTGATTTTGTGTCATTGGTTGAACAATTAGGTCATTTTCGTCCTATAGGGACTTATTCTCGTCCAATTAGGGTTTTTAACCAATCTTGTGCATCCAATAAGTACATTTGTGTCATTGGTTGAACATTTAGGTCATTTTCGTCCTCCCAAGGCTTATTCTCGTCCAATTAGGGTTTTTAACCAATCTTGTGCATCCAATAAGTGATTTTGTGTCATTGGTTGAACATTTAGGTCAATTTCGTCCTCCCAATACTTATTCTCGTCCAATTAGGGTTTTTTAACAATCTTGTGCATCCAATAAGTACATTTGTGTCATTAGTTGAACATTTAGGTCATTTATGACCTCCAAAAGCTTATTCTCGTCCAATTAGGGTTTTTAACCAATCTTGTGCATCCAATAAGTGATTTTGTGTCATTGGTTGAACATTTAGGTCATTTTCGTCCTCCCTAGGCTTATTCTCGTCCAATTAGGGTTTTTAACCAATCTTGTGCATCCAATAAGTGATTTTGTGTCATTGGTTGAACATTTAGGTCATTTTCGTCTTGCCATGGCTTATTCTCGTCCAATTAGGGTTTTTAACCAATCTTGTGCATCCAATAAGTGATTTGGTGTCATTGGTTGAACATTTAGGTCATTTTCGTCCTCCCAAGGCTTATTCTCGTCCAATTAGGGTTTTTAACCAATCTTGTGCATCCAATAAGTGATTTTGTGTCATTGGTTGAACATTTAGGTCATTTTCGTCCTCCCAAGGCTTATTCTCGTCCAATTAGGGTTTTTAACCAATCTTGTGCATCCAATAAGTACATTTGTGTCATTGGTTGAACATTTAGGTCATTTTCGTCCTCCCAAGGCTTATTCTCGTCCGATTAGGGTTTTTAACCAATCTTGTGCATCCAATAAGTACAGTTGTGTCATTGGTTGAACATTTAGGTCATTTTCGTCCTCCCAAGGCTTATTCTCGTCCAATTAGGGTTTTTAACCAATCTTGTGCATCCAATAAGTACATTTGTGTCATTGGTTGAACAATTAGGTCATTTTCGTCCTCCCAAGGCTTATTCTCATCCAATTAGGGTTTTTAACCAATCTTGTGCATCCAATAGGATATTTTATGTCATTGGTTGAACATTTAGGTCATTTTCGTCCTCCCAAGGCTTATTCTCGCCCAATTAGGGTTTTTAACCAATCTTGTGCATCCAATAAGTGATTTTGTGTCATTGGTTGAGAATTTAGGTCATTTTCGTCCTCCCAAGGCTTATTCTCGTCCAATTAGGGTTTTTAACCAATCTTGTGCATCCAATAAGTGATTTTGTGTCATTGGTTGAACATTTAGGTTATTTTCGTCCTCCCAAGGCTTATTCTCGTCCAATTAGGGTTTTTAATTAATCTTGTGCATCCAATAAGTACATTTGTGTCATTGGTTGAACAATTAGGTCATTTTAGTCCTACCAAGGCATATTCTCGTCCAATTAGGGTTTTTAACCAATCTTGTGCATCCAACAAGTGATTTTGTGTCATTCGTTGAAAATTTAGGTCATTTTTGTCCTCCCAAGGATTATTCTCGTCCAATTAGGGTTTTTAACCAAGCTTGTGCATCCAATAATTGATTTTGTGTCATTGGTTGAACAATTAGGTCATTTTCGTCCTATAGGGACTTATTCTCGTCCAATTAGGGTTTTTAACCAATCTTGTGCATCCAATAAGTACATTTGTGTCATTGGTTGAACATTTAGGTCATTTTCGTCCTCCCAAGGCTTATTCTCGTCCAATTAGGGTTTTTAACCAATCTTGTGCATCCAATAAGTGATTTTGTGTCATTGGTTGAACATTTAGGTTATTTTCGTCCTCCCAAGGCTTATTCTCGTCCAATTAGGGTTTTTAATTAATCTTGTGCATCCAATAAGTGCATTTGTGTCATTGG
>JBBPBP010001361.1:0-11874 GCA_037974735.1 Cicer chorassanicum
TCATTTTCGTCCTCCCTAGGCTTATTCTCCTCCAATTAGGGTTTTGTGCATCTAATAAGTACATTTGTGTCCTAGGTTGAACATTTAGGTCATTTTCGTCCTCCCAAGGCTTATTCTCGTCCAATTAGGGTTTTTAACCAATCTTGTGCATCCAATAAGTACTTTTGTGTCATTGGTTGAACATTTAGGTCATTTTTGTCCTCTAGGGACTTATTCTTGTGCAATTAGGGTTTTTAACCAATCTTGTGCATCCAATAAGTACTTTTGTGTCATTCGTTGAACATTTAGGTCATTTTCATCCTCCCAAGGCTTATTCTCGTCCAATTAGGGTTTTTAACGAATCTTGTGCATCCAATAAGTGATTTTGTGTCATTGGTTGAACATTTAGGTCATTTTCATCCTCTAGGGATCTATTCTCGTCCAATTAGGGTTTTTAACCAATCTAGTGCATCCAATAAGTGATTTTGTGTCATTGGTTGAACATTTAGGTCATTTTCGTCCTCCCAAGGCTTATTCTCGTCCAATTAGGATTTTTAACCAATCTTGTGCATCCAATAAGTACATTTGTGTCATTGGTTGAACATTTAGGTCATTTTCGTCCTCCCAAGACTTATTCTCGTCCAATTAGGGTTTTTAACCAATCTTGTGCATCCAACAAGTGATTTTGTGAAATTGGTTGAACATTTAGGTCATTTTCGTCCTCCCTAGGCTTAATCTCGTCCAATTAGGGTTTTTAACCAATCTTGTGCATCCAATAAGTGATTTTGTGTCATTGGTTGAACATTTAGGTCATTTTCGTCCTCCCAAGGCTTATTCTCGTCCAATTAGGGTTTTTAACCAATCTTGTGCATCCAATAAGTGATTATTTGTCATTGGTTGAACATTTAGGTCATTTTCGTCCTCCCAAGGCTTATTCTCGTCCAATTAGGGTTTTTAACCAATCTTGTGCATCCAATAAAAGAATTTGTGTCATTGGTTGAACATTTAGGTCATTTTCGTCCTCCCTAGGCTTATTCTCGTCCAATTAGGGTTTTTAACCAATCTTGTGCATCCAATAAGTACATTTATGTCATTGGTTGAACATTTAGGTCATTTTCGTCCTCCCTTGGCTTAATCTCGTCCAATTAGGGTTTTTAACCAATCTTGTGCATCCAATAAGTGATTTTGTGTCATTGGTTGAACATTTAGGTCATTTTCGTCCTCCCAAGGCTTATTCTCGTCCAATTAGGGTTTTTAACCAATCTTGTGCATCCAATAAGTGATTTTGTGTCATTGTTTGAACATTTAGGTCATTTTCATCCTCCCAAGGCTTATTCTCGTCCAATTAGGGTTTTTAACCAATCTTGAGCATCCAATAAGTACATTTGTGTTATTGGTTGAACATTTAGGTCATTTTCGTCCTCCCAAGGCTTATTCTCGTCCAATTAGGGTTTTTAACCGATCTTGTGCATCCAATAAGTGATTTTGTGTCATTGGTTGAACATTTAGGTCATTTTCGTCCTCCCAAGGCTTATTCTCGTCCAATTAGGGTTTTTAACCAATCTTGTGCATCCAATAAGCGATTTTGTGTCATTGGTTGAGCTTTTAGGTCATTTTCGCCCTCCCAAGGCTTATTCTCGTCCAATTAGGGTTTTTAACCAATCTTGTGCATCCAATAAGTGATTTTGTGTCATTGGTTGAACATTTAGGTCATTTTCGTCCTCCCAAGGCTTATTCTCGTCCAATTAGGGTTTTTAACCAATCTTGTGCATCCAATAAGTGATTTTGTGTCATTGGTTGAACATTTAGGTCATTTTCATCCTCTTAAGGCTTATTCTCGTCCAATTAAGGTTTTTAACCAATCTTGTGAATCCAATAAGTACATTTGTGTCATTGGTTGAACATTTAGGTGATTTTCGTCCTCCCTAGGCTTATTGTCGTCCAATTAGGGTTTTTAACCAATCTTGTGCATCCAATAAGTGATTTTGTGTCATTGGTTGAAAATTTAGGTGATTTCTCCCAAGGCTTATTCTCGTCCAATTAGGGTTTTTAACCAATCTTGTGCATCCAATAAGTGATTTTGTGTCATTGGTTGAACATTTAGGTCATTTTCGTCCTCCCAAGGCTTATTCTCGTCCAATTAGGGTTTTTAACCAATCTTGTGCATCCAATAAGTGATTTTGTGTCATTGGTTGAACATTTAGGTCATTTTCGTCCTCCCAAGGCTTATTCTCGTCCAATTAGGGTTTTTAACCAATCTTGTGCATCCAATAAGTGATTTTGTGTCATTGGTTGAACATTTAGGTCATTTTCGTCCTCCCAAGGCTTATTCTCGCCCAAGTAGGGTTTTTAACCAATCTTGTGCATCCAATAAGTGATTTTGTGTCATTGGTTGAACATTTAGGTCATTTTCGTCCTCCCAAGGCTTATTCTCGTCCAATTAGGGTTTTTAACCAATCTTGTGCATCCAATAAGTGATTTTGTGTCATTGGTTGAACATTTAGGTCATTTTCGTCCTCCCTAGGCTTATTCTCGTCCAATTAGGGATTTTTAACAATCTTGTGCATCCAATAAGTGATTTTATGCCATTGGTTGAACATTTAGGTCATTTTCGTCCTCCCAAGGCATATTCTCGTCCAATTAGGGTTTTTTAACAATCTTGTGCATCCAATAAGTACATTTGTTTCATTGGTTGAACATTTAGGTCATTTATGTCCTCCAAAAGCTTATTCTCATCCAATTAGGGTTTTTAACCAATCTTGTGCATCCAATAAGTGATTTTGTGTCATTGGTTGAACATTTAGGTCATTTTCGTCCTCCCAAGGCTTATTCTCGTCCAATTAGGGTTTTTAACCAATCTTGTGCATCCAATAAGTGATTTTGTGTCATTGGTTGAACATTTAGGTCATTTTCGTCTTCCCAAGGCTTATTCTCGTCCAATTAGGGTTTGTAACCAATCTTGTGCATCCAATAAGTGATTTTGTGTCCTTGGTTGAACATTTAGGTCATTTTCGTCCTCCCAAGGCTTATTCTCGTCCAATTAGGGTTTTTAACCAATCTTGTGCATCCAATAAGTGATTTTGTGTCATTGGTTGAACATTTAGGTCATTTTCGTCCTCCCAAGGCTTATTCTCGTCCAATTAGGGTTTTTAACCAATCTTGTGCATCCAATAAGTGCATTTGTGTCGTTGGTTGAACATTTAGGTCATTTTCGTCCTCCCAAGGCTTATTCTCGTCCAATTAGGGTTTTTAACCAATCTTGTGCATCCAATAAGTGATTTTGTGTCATTGGTTGAACATTTAGGTCATTTTCGTCCTCCCAAGGCTTATTCTCGTCCAATTAGGGTTTTGTGCATCCAATTAGTACATTTGTGTCATTGGTTGAACATTTAGGTCATTTTCGTCCTCCCAAGGCTTATTCTCGTCCAATTAGGGTTTTTAACCAATCTTGTGCATCCAATAAGTGATTTTGTGTCATTGTTTGAACATTTAGGTCATTTTTGTCCTCCCAAGGCTTATTCTCGTCCAATTAGGGTTTTTAACCAATCATGTGCATCCAATAAGTACATTTGTGTCATTGGTTGAACATTTAGGTCATTTTCGTCCTCCCTAGGCTTATTCTCGTCCAATTAGGGTTTTTAACCAATCTTGTGCATCCAATAAGTACATTTGTGTCATTTGTTGAACATTTAGGTCATTTTCTTACTCGCTAGGCTTATTCTCGTCCAATTAGGGTTTTTAACCAATCTTGTGCATCCAATAAGTACATTTGTGTCATTGGTTGAACATTTAGGTCATTTTCGTCCTCCCAAGGCTTATTCTCGTCCAATTAGGGTTTTTAACCAATCTTGTGCATCCAATAAGTGATTTTGTGTCATTGGTTGAACATTTAGGTCATTTTCGTCCTCCCTAGGCTTATTCTCGTCCAATTAGGGTTTTTAACCAATCTTGTACATCCAATAAGTGATTTTGTGTCATTGGTTAAACATTTTGGTCATTTTCGTCGTCCCAAGGCTTATTCTCGTCCAATTAGGGTTTTTAACCAATCTTGTGCATCCAATAAGTGATTTTGTGTCATTGGTTAAACATTTAGGTCATTTTTATCCTCCTTAGGCTTATTCTCGCCCAATTAGGATTTTTAACCAATCTTGTGCATCCAATAAGTGATTTTGTGTCATTGGTTGAACATTTAGGTCATTTTCGTCCTCCCTAGGCTTATTCTCGTCCAATTAGGGTTTTTAACCAATCTTGTGCATCCAATAAGTGATTTTGTGTCATTGGTTGAACATTTAGGTCATTTTCGTCCTCCCTAAGCTTATTCTCGTCCAATTAGTGTTTTTAAACAATCTTGTGCATCCAATAAGTGATTTTGTGCCATTGGTTGAACATTTAGGTCATTTTTGTCCTCCTTCGGCTTATTCTCGTCCAATTAGGGTTTTTAACCAATCTTGTGCATCCAATAAGTGATTTTGTGTCATTGGTTGAACATTTTGGTCATTTTCGTCCTCCCTAGGCTTATTCTCGTCCAATTAGGGTTTTTAACCAATCTTGTGCATCCAATAAGTAATTTTGTGTCATTGGTTGAACATTTTGGTCATTTTCGTCCTCCCTAGGCTTATTCTCGTCCAATTAGGGTTTTTAACCAATCTTGTGCATCAAATAAGTGATTTTGTGTCATTGGTTAAACATTTAGGTCATTTTCGTCCTCCCTAGTCTTATTCTCGTCCAATTAGGGTTTTTAAACAATCTTGTGTATCCAATAAGTGATTTTGTGTCATTGGTTAAACATTTAGGTCATTTTTGTCCTCCCTAGGCTTATTCTCGTCCAATTAGGGTTTTTAACCAATCTTGTGCATCCAATAAGTGATTTTGTGTCATTGGTTGAACATTTAGGTCATTTTCGTCCTCCCAAGGCTTATTCTCGTCCAATTAGGGTTTTTAACCAATCTTGTGCATCAAATAAGGTATTTTGTGCCATTGGTTGAACATTTAGGTCATTTTCGTCCTCCCTACGCTTATTCTCGTCCAATTAGGGTTTTTAATTTATCTTGTGCATCCAATAAGTACATTTGTGTCATTGGTTGAACATTTAGGTCATTTTCGTCCTCCGAAGACTTATTCTCGTCCAATTAGGGTTTTTAACCAATCTTGTGCATCCAATAAGTGATTTTGTGTCATTGGTTGAACATTTAGGTCATTTTCGTCCTCCCAAGGCTTATTCTCGCCCAATTAGGGTTTTTAACCAAGCTTGTGCATCCAATAAGTGATTTTGTGTTATTGGTTGAACATTTAGGTCATTTTCGTCCTCCCAAGGCTTAAACTCGTCCAATTAGGGTTTTTAACCAATCTTGTGCATCCAATAAGTGATTTTGTGTCATTGGTTGAACATTTAGGTCATTTTCGTCCTCCCAAGGCTTATTCTCGTCCAATTAGGGTTTTTAACCAATCTTGTGCATCCAATAAGTACATTTGTGTCTTTGGTTGAACATTTAGGTCATTTTCGTCCTCCCAAGGCTTATTCTCGTCCAATTAGGGTTTTGAACCAATCTTGTGCATCCAATAAGTGATTTTGTGTAATTGGTTGAACATTTAGGTCATTTTCGTCCTCCCTAGGCTTAATCTCGTCCAATTAGGGTATTTAACCAATCTTGTGCATCCAATAAGTGATTTTGTGTCATTGGTTGAACATTTAGGTCATTTTCGTCCTCCCTAGGCTTATTCTCGTCCAATTAGGGTTTTTAACCAATCTTGTGCATCCAATAAGTGATTTTGTGTCATTGGTTGAACATTTAGGTCATTTTCGTCCTCCCAAGGCTTATTCTCGTCCAATTAGGGTTTTTAACCAATCTTGTGCATCCAATAAGTGATTTTGTGTCATTGGTTGAACATTTAGGTCATTTTCGTCCTCCCAAGGCTTATTCTCGTTCAATTAGGGTTTTTAACCAATCTTGTTCATCCAATAATTGATTTTGTGTCATTGGTTGAACATTTAGGTCATTTTCGTCGTCCCTAGGCTTATTCTGGTCCAATTAGGGTTTTTAACCAATCTTGTGCATCCAATAAGTGATTTTGGGTCATTGGTTGAACATTTAGGTCAATTTCGTCCTCCCTAGGCTTATTCTCGTCCAATTAGGGTTTTTAACCAATCTTGTGCATCCAATAAGTGATTTTGTGTCATTGGTTGAACATTTAGGTCATTTTCGTCCTCCCAAGGCTTATTCTCGTCCAATTAGGGTTTTTAACCAATCTTGTGCATCCAATAAGTGATTTTGTGTCATTGGTTGAACATTTAGGTTATTTTCGTCCTCCAGGGACTTATTCTCGTCCAATTAGGGTTTTTAACCAATCTTGTGCATCCAATAAGTGATTTTATGTCAATTGTTGAACATTTAGGTCATTTTCATCCTCCCTAGGCTTATTCTCGTCCAATTAGGGTTTTGTGCATCCAATAAGTACATTTGTGTCTTTGGTTGAACATTTAGGTCATTTTCGTCCTCCCAAGGCTTATTCTCGTCCAATTACGGTTTTTAATCAATCTTGTGCATCCAATAAGTGATTTTCTGTCATTGTTTGAACATTTAGGTCATTTTCGTCCTCCCAAGGCTTATTCTCCTCCAATTAGGGTTTTTAACTAATCTTGTGCATCCAATAAGTGATTTTGTGTCATTGGTTGAACATTTCGGTCATTTTCGTCCTCCCTAGGCTTATTCTCGTTCAATTAGGGTTTTTAACCAATCTTGTGCATCCAATAAGTTATTTTGTGTCATTGTTTGAACATTTAGGTTATTTTCGTCCTCCCAAGGCTTATTCTCGTCCAATTAGGGTTTTTAACCAATCTTGTGCATCCAATAAGTACATTTGTGTCATTGGTTGAACATTTAGGTCATTTTCGCCCTCCCAAGGCTTATTCTCGTCCAATTAGGGTTTTTAACTAATCTTGTGCATCCAATAAGTACATTTGTGTCATTGGTTGAACATTTAGGTCATTTTCGTCCTCCCAAGGCTTATTCTCGTCCAATTAGGGTTTTTAACCAATCTTGTGCATCCAATAAGTGATTTTGTGTCATTGGTTGAACATTTAGGTCATTTTCGTCCTCCCTAGGCTTATTCTCATCCAATTAGGGTGTTGAACCAATCTTGTGCATCCAATAAGTTATTTTGTGTCATTGTTTGAACATTTAGGTCATTTTCGTCCTCCCAAGGCTTATTCTCATCCAATTAGGGGTTTTAACCAATCTTGTGCATCCATTAAGTGATTTTGTGTCATTGGTTGAACATTTAGGTCATTTTCGTCCTCCCAAGGCTTATTCTCGTCCAATTAGGGTTTTTAACCAATCTTGTGCATCCAATAAGTGATTTTGTGTCATTGGTTGAACATTTAGGTCATTTTCGTCCTCCCAAGGCTTATTCTCGTCCATTAGGGTTTTTAACCAATCTTGAGCATCCAATAAGTGATTTTGTGTCATTGGTTGAACATTTAGGTCATTTTCGTCCTCCCTAGGCTTATTCTCGTCCAATTAGGGTTTTTAACCAATCTTGTGCATCCAATAAGTGATTTTGTGTCATTGGTCTAACATTTATGTCATGTTCACCCTCTCAATGCTTATTCTCGTCCAATTAGAGTTTTTAACCAATCTTGTGCATCCAATAAGTGATTTTGTGTCATTGGTTGAACATTTAGGTCATTTTCGTCGTCCCAAGGCTTATTCTCCTCCAAATAAGGGTTTTTAACCAATCTTGTGCATCCAATAAGTGATTTTGTGACATTGGTTGAACATTTAGGTCATTTTCGTCCTCCCTAGGCTTATTCTCGTCCAATTAGGTTTTTTTAACCAATCTTGTGCATCCAATAAGTCATTTTGTGTCATTGGTTGAACATTTAGGTCATTTTCGTCCTCCCTAGGCTTATTCTCGTCTAATTAGGGTTTTTAACCAATCTTGTGCATCCAATAAGTACATTTGTGTCATTGGTTGAACATTTAGGTCATTTTCGTCCTCCCAAGGCTTATTCTCGTCCAATTAGGGTTTTTAACCAATCTTGTGCATCCAATAAGTGATTTTGTGTCATTGGTCTAACATTTAGGTCATGTTCCCCCTCTCTATGCTTATTCTCGTCCAAATAGGGTTTTTAACCAATCTTGGGCATCCAATAAGTGATTTTGTGTCATTGGTTGAACATTTAGGTCATTTTCGTCCTCCCAAGGCTTATTCTCGTCCAATTAGGGTTTTTAACCAATCTTGTGCATCCAATAAGTTCATTTGTGTCATTGGTTGAACATTTAGGTCATTTTGTCCTCCTAAGCCTTATTCTCATCAAATTAGGGTTTTTAACCAATCTTGTGCATCCAATAAGTGATTTTGTGTCATTGGTTGAACATTTAGGTCATTTTCGTCCTCCCTAGGCTTATTCTCGTCCAATTAGGGTTTTTAACCAATCTTGTGCATCCAATAAGTGATTTTGTGTCATTGGTTGAACATTTAGGTCATTTCCGTCCTCCCAAGGCTTATTCTCGTCCAATTAGGGTTTTTAACCAATCTTGTGCATCCAATAAGTAATTTTGTGTCATTGGTTGAACATTTTGGTCATTTTCGTCCTCCGAAAGCTTATTCTCGTCCAATTAGGGTTTTTAACCAATCTTGTGCTTCCAATAAGTGATTTTGTGTCATTGGTTGAACATTTAGGTCCTTTTGGTCCTCCCTAGGCTTATTCTCGTCCAATTAGGGTTTTTAACCAATCTTGTGCATCCAATAAGTGATTTTGTGTCATTGGTTGAACATTTAGGTCATTTTCGTCCTCCCTAGGCTTATTCTCGTCCAATTAGGGTTTTTAACCAATCTTGTGCATCCAATAAGTGATTTTGTGTCATTGGTTGAACATTTAGGTCATTTTCGTCCTCCCTAGGCTTATTCTCGTCCAATTAGGGTTTTAAACCAATCATGCGCATCCAATAAGTGATTTTGTGTCATTGGTTGAACATTTAGGTCATTTTCGTCCTCCCTAGGCTTATTCTCGTCCAATTAGGGTTTTTAACCAATCTTGTGCATCCAATAAGTGATTTTGTGTCATTGGTTGAACATTTAGGTCATTTTCATCTTCCCAAGGCTTATTCTCGTCCAATTAGGGTTTTTAACCAATCTTGTGCATCCAATAAGTGATTTTGTGTCATTGGTTGAACATTTAGGTCATTTTCGTCCTCCCTAGGCTTATTCTCGTCCAATTAGGGATTTTAACTAATCTTGTGCATCCAATAAGTACATTTGTGTCATTGGTTGAACATTTAGGTCATTTTCGTCCTCCTAAGGCTTATTCTCGTCCAATTAGGGTTTTTAACCAATCTTGTGCATCCAATAAGTGATTTTGTGTCGTTGGTTGAACATTTAGGTCATTTTCGTCCTCCATAGGCTTATTCTCGTCCAATTAGGGTTTTTAACCAATCTTGTGCATCCAATAAGTACATTTGTGTCATTGGTTGAACATTTAGGTCATTTTCGTCCTCCCAAGGGTTATTCTCGTCCAATTAGGGTTTTTAACCAATCTTGTGCATCCAATAAGTACATTTGTGTCATTGGTTGAACATTTAGGTCATTTTCGTCATCCCAAGGCTTATTCTCGTCCAATTAGTGTTTATAACCAATCTTGTGCATCCAATAAGTACATTTGTGTCATTGGTTGAACATTTAGGTCATTTTCGTCCTCCCAAGGCTTATTCTCGTCCAATTAGGGTTTTTAACCAATCTTGTGCATCCAATAAGTGATTTTGTGTCATTGGTTGAACATTTAGGTCATTTTCGTCCTCCCAAGGCTTATTCTCGTCCTATTAGGATTTTTAACCAATCTTGTGCATCCAATAAGTGATTTTGTGTCATTGTTTGAACATTTAGGTTATTTTTATCCTCCCAAGGCTTATTCTCGTCCAATTAGGGTTTTTAACCAATCTTTTGCATCCAATAAGTACATTTGTTTCATTGGTTGAACATTTAGGTCATTTTCGTCCTCCCAAGGCTTATTCTCGTCCAATTAGGGTTTTTAACCAATCTTGTGCATCCAATAAGTGATTTTGTGTCATTGGTTGAACATTTAGGTCATTTTCATCCTCCTAAGGCTTATTCTCGTCCAATTAGGGTTTTTAACCAATCTTGTGCATCCAATAAGTGATTTTGTGTCATTGGTTGAACATTTAAGTCATTTTCGTCCTCCCAAGGCTTATTCTCGTCCAATTAAGGATTTTAACCAATCTTGTGCATCCAATAAGTACATTTGTGTCAATTGTTGAACACTTAGGTCATTTTCGTCCTCCTAAGGCTTATTCTCGTGCAATTAGGGATTTTAACCAATCTTGTGCATACAATAAGTGATTTTGTGTCATTGGTTGAACATTTATGACATTTTCGTCCTCCCTAGGCTTATTCTCGTCCAATTAGGGTTTTTAACCAATCTTGTGCATCCAATAAGTACATTTGTGTCATTGGTTGAACATTTAGGTCATTTTCGTCCTCCCAAGGCTTATTCTCGTCCAATTAGGGTTTTTAACCAATCTTGTGCATCCAATAAGTGATTTTGTGTCATTAGTTGAACATTTAGGTCATTTTCGTCCTCCATAGGGTTATTTTCATCCAATTAGAATTTTTAACCAATTTTGTGCAACCAATAAGTGATTTTGTGCCATACAATGAACATTTAGGTCATTTTCGTCCTCCTAGGGCTTATTCTCGTCCAATTAGGGTTTTTAACCAATCTTGTGCATCCAATAAGTACATTTGTGTCATTGGTTGAACATTTAGGTGATTTTCGTCCTCACAAGGCTTATTCTCGTCCAATTAGGGTTTTTAACCAATCTTGTGCATCCAATAAGTGATTTTGTGTCATTGGTTGAACATTTAGGTCATTTTCGTCCTCCCAAGGCTTATTCTCGTCCAATTAGGGTTTTTTTAACCAATCTTGTGTATCCATTAAGTGATTTTGTGTCATTGGTTGAACATTTAGGTCATTTTCGTCCTCCCAAGGCTTATTCTCGTCCAATTAGGGTTTTTAACGAATCTTGTGCATCCAATAAGTGATTTTGTGTCATTGGTTGAACATTTAGGTCATTTTCATCCTCTAGGGATCTATTCTCGTCCAATTAGGGTTTTTAACCAATCTAGTGCATCCAATAAGTGATTTTGTGTCATTGGTTGAACATTTAGGTCATTTTCGTCCTCCCAAGGCTTATTCTCGTCCAATTAGGATTTTTAACCAATCTTGTGCATCCAACAAGTGATTTTGTGTCATTGTTTGAACATTTGGGTCATTTTCCTCCTCCCAAGACTTATTCTCGTCCAATTAGGGTTTTTAACCAATCTTGTGCATCCAATAAGTACTTTTGTGTCATTGGTTGAACATTTAGGTCATTTTCGTCCTCCCAATGATTATTCTCGTCCAATTAGGGTTTTTAACCAATCTTGTGCATCCAATAAGTACTTTTGTGTCATTGGTTGAACATTTAGGTCATTTTCGTTCTCCCAATGATTATTCTCGTCCAATTAGGGTTTTTAACCAATCTTGTGCATCCAATAAGTGATTTTGTGTTATTGTTTGAACATTTAGGTCATTTTCGTCCTCCCTAGTCTTATTCTCCTCCAATTAGGGTTTTTAACCAATCTTGTGCATCCAATAAGTGATTTTGTTTCATTGGTTGAACATTTAGGTCATTTTCGTCCTCCCTAGGCTTATTCTCTATCAATTAGGGTTTTTAACCAATCTTGTGCATCCAATAAGTTATTTTGTGTCATTGTTTGAACATTTAGGTTATTTTCGTCCTCCCAAGGCTTTTTCTCGTCCAATTAGGGTTTTTAACCAATCTTGTGCATCCAATAAGTACTTTTGTGTCATTGGTTGAACATTTAGGTCATTTTCGT
>JBBPBP010001362.1:0-11870 GCA_037974735.1 Cicer chorassanicum
GAAAATGACCTAAATGTTCAACCAATGACACAAAATCACTTATTGGATGCACAACATTGGTTAAAAACCCTAATTGGATGAGAATAAGCCTTGGTAGGACGAAAATGACCAAAATGTTCAACAAATGACACAAATGTACTTATTGGATGCACAAGATTGGTTAAAAACCCTAATTGGACGAGAATAAGCCTTGGGAGGACGAAAATGACCTAAATGTTCAACCAATGACACAAAATCACTTATTGGATGCACAAGATTTGTTAAAAACCCTAATTGGACGAGAATAAGCCTTGGGAGGACGAAAATGTCCTAAATGTTCAACCAATACCACAAAATCACTTATTGGATGCACAAGATTGGTTAAAAACCCTAATTGGACGAGAATAAGCATTGGGAGGACGAAAATGACCTAAATGTTCAACCAATAACACAAAATCAATTATTGGATGCACAAGATTGGTTAAAAACCCTAATTGGACAAGAATAAGCCTAGGGAGGATGAAAATGACCTAAATGTTCAACCAATGACCCAAAATCACTTATTGGATGCATAAGATTGGTTAAAAACCCAAATTAGACGAGAATAAGCCTTGGGAGGACGAAAATGACCTAAGTATTCAACCAATAACACAAATGTACTTATTGGATGCACAAGATTGGTTAAAAACCCTAATTGTACGAGAATAAGCCTAGGTAGGACGAAAATTACCTAAATGTTCAACCAACTACACAAAATCACTTATTGGATGCACAAGATTGGTTAAAAACCATAATTGGACCAGAATAAACCTTGGGAGGATGAAAATGACCTAAATGTTCAACCAACGACACAAAATCACTTATTGGATGCACAAGATTGGTTAAAAACCCTAATTTGACCAGAGTAAGCCTTGGGAGGACGAAAATGACCTAAATGTTCAACAAATGACACAAAATCACTTATTGGATGCACAAGATTGGTTAAAAACCCTAATTGGACGAGAATAAGCCTAGGGAGGACGAAAATTACCTAAATGTTCAACCAACTACACAAAATCACTTATTGGATGCACAACATTGGTTAAAAACCCTAATTGGACGAGAATAAGCCTTGGGAGGATGAAAATGAACTAAATGTTCAACCAATGACCCAAAATCACTTATTGGATGCACAAGATTGGTTAAAAACCCTAATTAGACGAGAATAAGCCTTGGGAGGACGAAAATGACCTAAATGTTCAACCAATGACACAAATGTACTTATTGGATACACAAGATTGGTTAAAAACCCTAATTGGACGAGAATAGGCCTAGGCAGGACGAAAATTACCTAAATGTTCAACAAATGACACAAAATCTCTTATTGGATGCTCAAGATTGGTTAAAAACCCTAATTGGACGAGAATAAGCCTTGGGAGGATGAAAATGACCTAAATGTTCAACCAATGACACAAAATCACTTATTGGATGCACAACATTGGCTAAAAACCATAATTGGACGAGAATAAGCCTTGGTAGGACGAAAATGACCAAAATGTTCAACAAATGACACAAATGTACTTATTGGATGCACAAGATTGGTTAAAAACCCTAATTGGACGAGAATAAGCCTTGGGAGGACGAAAATGACCTAAATGTTCAACCAATGACACAAAATCACTTATTGGATGCACAAGATTTGTTAAAAACCCTAATTGGACGAGAATAAGCCTTGGGAGGACGAAAATGACCTAAATGTTCAACCAATACCACAAAATCACTTATTGGATGCACAAGATTGGTTAAAAACCCTAATTGGACGAGAATAAGCCTTGGGAGGACGAAAATGACCTAAATGTTCAACCAATGACACAAATGTACTTATTGGATGCACAAGATTGGTTAAAAACCATAATTGGACGAGAAAATGCCTTGGGAGGACGAAAATGACCTAAATGTTCAACCAATGACACAAATGTACTTATTGGATGCACAAGATTGGTTAAAAACCCTAATTGGACGAGAATAAGCCTTGGGAGGACGAAAATGACCTAAATGTTCAACCAATGACACAAAATCACTTATTGGATGCACAAGATTGGTTAAAAACCCTAATTAGACGAGAATAAGCCTTGGGAGGACGAAAATGACCTAAGTATTCAACCAATAACACAAATGTACTTATTGGATGCACAAGATTGGTTAAAAACCCTAATTGTACGAGAATAAGCCTAGGTAGGACGAAAATTACCTAAATGTTCAACCAACTACACAAAATCACTTATTGGATGCACAAGATTGGTTAAAAACCCTAATTGGACGAGAATAAGCCTTGGGAGGACGAAAATGACCTAAATGTTCAACCAATAACACAAAATCAATTATTGGATGCACAAGATTGGTTAAAAACCCTAATTGGACAAGAATAAGCCTAGGGAGGATGAAAATGACCTAAATGTTCAACCAATGACCCAAAATCACTTATTGGATGCACAAGATTGGTTAAAAACCCTAATTAGACAAGAATAAGCCTTGGGAGGACAAAAATGACCTAAATGTTCAACCAATGACACAAATGTACTTATTGGATGCACAAGATTGGTTAAAAACCCTAATTGGACGAGAATAAGCCTAGGGAGGTCGAAAATTACCTAAATGTTCAACCAATGACACAAAATCACTTATTGGATGCACAAGATTGGTTAAAAACCCTAATTGGACGAGAATAAGCCTTGGGAGGATGAAAATGACCTAAATGTTCAACCAATAACACAAAATCAATTATTGGATGCACAAGATTGGTTAAAAACCCTAATTGGACAAGAATAAGCCTAGGGAGGATGAAAATGACCTAAATGTTCAACCAATGACCCAAAATCACTTATTGGATGCACAAGATTGGTTAAAAACCCTAATTGGACGAGAATAAGCCTAGGCAGGACGAAAATTACCTAAATGTTCAACAAATGACACAAAATCTCTTACTGGATGCACAAGATTGGTTAAAAACCCTAATTGGACGAGAATAAGCCTTGGGAGGACGAAAATGACCTAAATGTTCAACCAATGACACATAATCACTTATTGGATGCACAAGATTGGTTAAAAACCCTAATTGGACGAGAATAAGCCTTGGGAGGACGAAAATGACCTAAATGTTCAACAAATGATACAAATGTACTTATTGGATGCACAAGATTGGTTAAAAACCCTAATTGGACGAGAATAAGCCTAGGGAGGACGAAAATGACCTAAATGTTCAACCAATGACACAAAATCACTTATTGGATGCACAAGATTGGTTAAAAACCCTAATTGGACGAGAATAAGCCTTGGGAGGAAAAAAATGACCTAAATGATCAACCAATGACACAAAATAACTTATTGGATGCACAAGATTGGTTAAAAACCCTAATTGGACGAGAATAAGCCTTGGGAGGACGAAAATGACCTAAATGTTCAACCAATGACACAAAATCACTTATTGGATGCACAAGATTGGTTAAAATCCCTAATTGGACGAGAATAAGCCTTGGGGGGACGAAAATGACCTAAATGTTCAACCAATGACACAAAATCATTTATTGGATGCACAAGATTGGTTAAAAACCCTAATTGGACGAGAATAAGCCTTGGGAGGACGAAAATGACCTAAATGTTCAACCAATGACACAAAAGTACTTATTGGATGCACAAGATTGGTTAAAAACCCTAATTGGACGAGAATAAGCCTTGGGAGGACGAAAATGACCTAAATGTTCAACAAATGACACAAATGTACTTATTGGATGCACAAGATTGGTTAAAAACCCTAATTGGACGAGAATAAGCCTAGGCAGGACGAAAATTACCTAAATGTTCAACAAATGACACAAAATCTCTTATTGGATGCTCAAGATTGGTTAAAAACCCTAATTGGACGAGAATAAGCCTTGGGAGGATGAAAATGAACTAAATGTTCAACCAATGACCCAAAATCACTTATTGGATGCACAAGATTGGTTAAAAACCCTAATTAGACGAGAATAAGCCTTGGGAGGACGAAAATGACCTAAATGTTCAACCAAT
Source organism: Cicer chorassanicum (assembly GCA_037974735.1). Lineage (NCBI taxonomy): Eukaryota > Viridiplantae > Streptophyta > Magnoliopsida > Fabales > Fabaceae > Cicer > Cicer chorassanicum. The sequence continues at coordinate 4,027 of JBBPBP010001362.1, forward strand.
GACACAAAATCACTTATTGTATGCACAAGATTGGTTAAAATCCCTAATTGGACGAAAATAAGCCTAGGGAGGACGAAAATGACCTAAATGTTCAACCAATGACACAAAATCAATTATTGGATGCACAAGATTGGTTAAAAACCCTAATTGGACGAGAATAAGCCTTGGGAAGCAAAAAATGACCTAAATGTTCAACCAATGACACAAATGTACTTATTGGATGCACAAGATTGGTTAAAAACCCTAATTGGACGAGAATAAGCCTTGGGAGGACGAAAATGACCTAAATGTTCAACCAATGACACAAATGTACCTATTGGATGCAGAAGATTGGTTAAAAACCCTAATTGGACGAGAATAAGCCTAGGGAGGACGAAAATGACCTAAATGTTCAACCAATGACACAAAATCACTTATTGGATGCACAAGATTGGTTAAAAACCCTAATTGGACGAGAATAAGCCTTGGGAGGAAAAAAATGACCTAAATGTTCAACCAATGACACAAAATCAGTTATTGGATGCACAAGATTGGTTAAAAACCCTAATTGGTCGAGAATAAGCCTAGGGAGGACGAAAATGACCTAAATGTTCAACCAATGACACAAATGTACTTTTTGGATGCACAAGATTGGTTAAAAACCCTAATTGGACAAGAATAAGCCTAAGGAGGATGAAAATGACCTAAATGTTCAACCAATGACCCAAAATCAGTTATTGGATGCACAAGATTGGTTAAAAACCCTAATTAGACGAGAATAAGCTTTGGGAGGACGAAAATGACCTAAATATTCAACCAATAACAAAAATGTACTTATTGGATGCACAAGATTGGTTAAAAACCCTAATTGGACGAGAATAAGCCTAGGTAGGACGAAAATTACCTAAATGTTCAACCAACAACACAAAATCACTTATTGGATGCACAAGATTGGTTAAAAACAATAATTGGACCAGAATAAACCTTGGGAGGATGAAAATGACCTAAATGTTCAACCAATGACACAAAATCACTTATTGGATGCACAAGATTGGTTAAAAACCCTAATTTGACCAGAGTAAGCCTTGGGAGGACAAAAATGACCTAAATGTTCAACAAATGACACAAAATCACTTATTGGATGCACAAGATTGGTTAAAAACCCTAATTGGAAAAATAAGCCTTAGGAGGACGAAAATGACCTAAATGTTCAACCAATGACACAAATGTACTTATTGGATACCCAAGATTGGTTAAAAACCCTAATTGGACGAGAATAAGCCTAGAGAGGACGAAAATGACCTAAATGTTCAACCAATGACGCAAAATCACTTATTGGATGCACAAGATTGGTTAAAAACATAATTGGACGAGAATAAGCCTTGGGAGGACGAAAATGACCTAAATGTTTAACCAATGACACAAATGTACTTATAGGATGCACAAGATTGGTTAAAAACCCTAATTGGACAAGAATAAGCCTAGGGAGGATGAAAATGACCTAAATGTTCAACCAATGACCCAAAATCACTTATTGGATGCACAAGATTGGTTTAAAACCCTAATTAGACGAGAATAAGCCTTGGGAGGACGAAAATGACCTAAATGTTCAACCAATGACACAAATGTACTTATTGAATGCACAAGATTGGTTAAAAACCCTAATTGGACGAGAATAAGCCTAGGGAGGACGAAAATTACCTAAATGTTCAACCAATGACACAAAATCACTTATTGGATGCACAAGATTGGTTAAAAACCCTAATTGGACGAGAATAAGCCTTGGGAGGAAAAAAATGACCTAAATGTTCAACCAATGACACAAAATCAGTTATTGGATGCACAAGATTGGTTAAAAACCCTAATTGGACGAGAATAAGGCTAGGGAGGACGAAAATGACCTAAATGTTCAACCAATGACCCAAAATCACTTATTGGATGCACAAGATTGGTTAAAAACCCTAATTAGACGAGAATAAGCGTTGGGAGGACGAAAATGACCTAAATGTTAAACCAATGACACAAATGTACTTATTGGATGCACTAGATTGGTTAAAAACCCTAATTGGACGAGAATAAGCCTTACGAGGACGAAAATGACCTAAATGTTCAACCAATGACACAAAATAAATTATTGGATTCACAAGATTGGTTAAAAACCCTAATTGGACAAGAATAAGCCTTGGGAGGACGAAAATCACCTAAATGTTCATTCAATGACACCAAATCATTTATTGGATGCACAAGATTGGTTAAAAACCCTAATTGGATGAGAATAAGCCTTGGGAGGACGAAAATGACCTAAATGTTCAACCAATTACACAAAATCACTTATTGGATGCACAAGATTGGTTAAAAACCCTAATTGGACGAGAATACGCCTAGGGATAACGAAAATTACCTAAATGTTCAACCAATGACACAAAATCACTTATTGGATGCACAAGATTGGTTAAAAACCCTAATTGGACGAGAATAAGCCTAGGGAGGACGAAAATGACCTCAATGTTCAACCAATGACACAAATGTACTTATTGGATGCACAAGATTGGTTAAAAACCCTAATTGGACGAGAATAAGCCTAGGCAGGACGAAAATTACCTAAATGTTCAACAAATGACACAAAATCTCTTATTGGATGCTCAAGATTGGTTAAAAACCCTAATTGGACGAGAATAAGCCTTGGGAGGACGAAAATGACCTAAATGTTCAACCAATTACACAAAATCACTTATTGGATGCACAAGATTGGTTAAAAACCCTAATTGGACGAGAATAAGCCTAGGGATAACGAAAATTACCTAAATGTTTAACCAATGACACAAAATCACTTATTGGATGCACAAGATTGGTTAAAAACCCTAATTGGACGAGAATAAGCCTAGGGAGGACGAAAATGACCTCAATGTTCAACCAATGACACAAATGTACTTATCTGATGCACAAGATTGGTTAAAAACCCTAATTGGACGAGAATAAGCCTAGGCAGGACGAAAATTACCTAAATGTTCAACAAATGACACAAAATCTCTTATTGGATGCTCAAGATTGGTTAAAAACCCTAATTGGACGAGAATAAGCCTTGGGAGGATGAAAATGAACTAAATGTTCAACCAATGACCCAAAATCACTTATTGGATGCACAAGATTGGTTAAAAACCCTAATTGGACGAGAATAAGCCTAGGGATAACGAAAATTACCTAAATGTTCAACCAATGACACAAAATCACTTATTGGATGCACAAGATTGGTTAAAAACCCTAATTGGACGAGAATAAGCCTAGGGAGGACGAAAATGACCTCAATGTTCAACCAATGACACAAAATCACTTATTGGATGCACAAGATTGGTTAAAAACCCTAATTGGACGAGAATAAGCCTTGGGAGGACGAAAATGACCTAAATGTTCAACCAATGACACAAATGTACTTATTGGATGCACAAGATTGGTTAAAAACCGTAATTGGACGACAATAAGCCTAGGGAGGACGAAAATGACCTAAATGTTAAACCAATGACACAAAATCACTTATTGTATGCACAAGATTGGTTAAAATCCCTAATAAAGCGAGACTAAGCCTTGGGAGGACGCATATGACCTAAATGTTCAACCAATGACACAAAATCACTTATTGGATGCACAAGATTGGTTAAAAACCCTAATTGGACGAGAATAAGCCTTGGGAGGACGAAAATGACCTAAATGTTCAACCAATGACACAAAATCACTTATTGGATGCACAAGATTGGTTAAAAACCCTAATTAGACGAGAATAAGCCTTGGGAGGACGAAAATGACCTAAGTATTCAACCAATAACACAAATGTACTTATTGGATGCACAAGATTGGTTAAAAACCCTAATTGTACGAGAATAAGCCTAGGTAGGACGAAAATTACCTAAATGTTCAACCAACTACACAAAATCACTTATTGGATGCACAAGATTGGTTAAAAACCCTAATTGGACGAGAATAAGCCTTGGGAGGACGAAAATGACCTAAATGTTCAACCAATAACACAAAATCAATTATTGGATGCACAAGATTGGTTAAAAACCCTAATTGGACAACAATAAGCCTAGGGAGGATGAAAATGACCTAAATGTTCAACCAATGACCCAAAATCACTTATTGGATGCACAAGATTGGTTAAAAACCCTAATTAGACGAGAATAAGCCTTGGGAGGACGAAAATGACCTAAATGTTCAACCAATGACACAAATGTACTTATTGAATGCACAAGATTGGTTAAAAACCCTAATTGGACGAGAATAAGCCTAGGGAGGACGAAAATTACCTAAATGTTCAACCAATGACACAAATGTACTTATTGGATGCACAAGATTGGTTAAAAACCCTTATTGGACGAGAATAAGCCTTGGGAGGACGAAAATGACCTAAATGTTCAACCAATGATACAAAATCACTTATTGGATGCACAAGATTGGTTAAAAACCCTAATTGGACGAGAATAAGCCTTGGGAGGACGAAAATGACCTAAATGTTCAACCAATAACACAAAATCAATTATTGGATGCACAAGATTGGTTAAAAACCCTAATTGGACAAGAATAAGCCTAGGGAGGATGAAAATGACCTAAATGTTCAACCAATGACCCAAAATCACTTATTGGATGCACAAGATTGGTTAAAAACCCTAATTGGACGAGAATAAGCCTAGGCAGGACGAAAATTACCTAAATGTTCAACAAATGACACAAAATCTCTTACTGGATGCACAAGATTGGTTAAAAACCCTAATTGGACGAGAATAAGCCTTGGGAGGACGAAAATGACCTAAATGTTCAACCAATGACACATAATCACTTATTGGATGCACAAGATTGGTTAAAAACCCTAATTGGACGAGAATAAGCCTTGGGAGGACGAAAATGACCTAAATGTTCAACAAATGATACAAATGTACTTATTGGATGCACAAGATTGGTTAAAAACCCTAATTGGACGAGAATAAGCCTAGGGAGGACGAAAATGACCTAAATGTTCAACCAATGACACAAAATCACTTATTGGATGCACAAGATTGGTTAAAAACCCTAATTGGACGAGAATAAGCCTTGGGAGGAAAAAAATGACCTAAATGTTCAACCAATGACACAAAATCAGTTATTGGATGCACAAGATTGGTTAAAAACCCTAATTGGTCGAGAATAAGCCTAGGGAGGACGAAAATGACCTAAATGTTCAACCAATGACACAAATGTACTTTTTGGATGCACAAGATTGGTTAAAAACCCTAATTGGACAAGAATAAGCCTAAGGAGGATGAAAATGACCTAAATGTTCAACCAATGACCCAAAATCAGTTATTGGATGCACAAGATTGGTTAAAAACCCTAATTAGACGAGAATAAGCTTTGGGAGGACGAAAATGACCTAAATATTCAACCAATAACAAAAATGTACTTATTGGATGCACAAGATTGGTTAAAAACCCTAATTGGACGAGAATAAGCCTAGGTAGGACGAAAATTACCTAAATGTTCAACCAACAACACAAAATCACTTATTGGATGCACAAGATTGGTTAAAAACAATAATTGGACCAGAATAAACCTTGGGAGGATGAAAATGACCTAAATGTTCAACCAATGACACAAAATCACTTATTGGATGCACAAGATTGGTTAAAAACCCTAATTTGACCAGAGTAAGCCTTGGGAGGACAAAAATGACCTAAATGTTCAACAAATGACACAAAATCACTTATTGGATGCACAAGATTGGTTAAAAACCCTAATTGGAAAAATAAGCCTTAGGAGGACGAAAATGACCTAAATGTTCAACCAATGACACAAATGTACTTATTGGATACCCAAGATTGGTTAAAAACCCTAATTGGACGAGAATAAGCCTAGAGAGGACGAAAATGACCTAAATGTTCAACCAATGACGCAAAATCACTTATTGGATGCACAAGATTGGTTAAAAACATAATTGGACGAGAATAAGCCTTGGGAGGACGAAAATGACCTAAATGTTTAACCAATGACACAAATGTACTTATAGGATGCACAAGATTGGTTAAAAACCCTAATTGGACAAGAATAAGCCTAGGGAGGATGAAAATGACCTAAATGTTCAACCAATGACCCAAAATCACTTATTGGATGCACAAGATTGGTTTAAAACCCTAATTAGACGAGAATAAGCCTTGGGAGGACGAAAATGACCTAAATGTTCAACCAATGACACAAATGTACTTATTGAATGCACAAGATTGGTTAAAAACCCTAATTGGACGAGAATAAGCCTAGGGAGGACGAAAATTACCTAAATGTTCAACCAATGACACAAAATCACTTATTGGATGCACAAGATTGGTTAAAAACCCTAATTGGACGAGAATAAGCCTTGGGAGGAAAAAAATGACCTAAATGTTCAACCAATGACACAAAATCAGTTATTGGATGCACAAGATTGGTTAAAAACCCTAATTGGACGAGAATAAGGCTAGGGAGGACGAAAATGACCTAAATGTTCAACCAATGACCCAAAATCACTTATTGGATGCACAAGATTGGTTAAAAACCCTAATTAGACGAGAATAAGCGTTGGGAGGACGAAAATGACCTAAATGTTAAACCAATGACACAAATGTACTTATTGGATGCACTAGATTGGTTAAAAACCCTAATTGGACGAGAATAAGCCTTACGAGGACGAAAATGACCTAAATGTTCAACCAGTGACACAAAATAAATTATTGGATTCACAAGATTGGTTAAAAACCCTAATTGGACAAGAATAAGCCTTGGGAGGACGAAAATCACCTAAATGTTCATTCAATGACACCAAATCATTTATTGGATGCACAAGATTGGTTAAAAACCCTAATTGGATGAGAATAAGCCTTGGGAGGACGAAAATGACCTAAATGTTCAACCAATTACACAAAATCACTTATTGGATGCACAAGATTGGTTAAAAACCCTAATTGGACGAGAATAAGCCTAGGGATAACGAAAATTACCTAAATGTTCAACCAATGACACAAAATCACTTATTGGATGCACAAGATTGGTTAAAAACCCTAATTGGACGAGAATAAGCCTAGGGAGGACGAAAATGACCTAAATGTTCAACCAATGACACAAATGTACTTATTGGATGCACAAGATTGGTTAAAAACCCTAATTGGACGAGAATAAGCCTAGGCAGGACGAAAATTACCTAAATGTTCAACAAATGACACAAAATCTCTTATTGGATGCTCAAGATTGGTTAAAAACCCTAATTGGACGAGAATAAGCCTTGGGAGGATGAAAATGAACTAAATGTTCAACCAATGACCCAAAATCACTTATTGGATGCACAAGATTGGTTTAAAACCCTAATTAGACGAGAATAAGCCTTGGGAGGACGAAAATGACCTAAATGTTCAACCAATGACACAAATGTACTTATTGAATGCACAAGATTGGTTAAAAACCCTAATTGGACGAGAATAAGCCTAGGGGAGGACGAAAATTACCTAAATGTTTAACCAATGACACAAAATCACTTATTGGATGCACAAGATTGGTTAAAAACCCTAATTGGACGAGAATAAGCCTTGGGAGGAAAAAAATGACCTAAATGTTCAACCAATGACACAAAATCAGTTATTGGATGCACAAGATTGGTTAAAAACCCTAATTGGTCGAGAATAAGCCTAGGGAGGACGAAAATGACCTAAATGTTCAACCAATGACACAAATGTACTTATTGAATGCACAAGATTGGTTAAAAACCCTAATTGGACGAGAATAAGCCTAGGGAGGACGAAAATTACCTAAATGTTCAACCAATGACACAAAATCACTTATTGGATGCACAAGATTGGTTAAAAACCCTAATT
>JBBPBP010001363.1:0-11869 GCA_037974735.1 Cicer chorassanicum
CAATGACACAAAATCACTTATTGGATGCACAAGATTGGTTAAAAACCCTAATTGGACGAGAAAAAACCTTGGAAGGACGAAAATGACCTAAATGTTCAACCAATGACACAAAATCACTTATTGGATGCACAAGATTGGGTCAAAACCCTAATTGGACGAGAATAAGACTTGGGAGGACGAAAATGACCTAAATGTTCAACTAATGACACAAAATCACTTATTGGATGCACAAGAATGGTTAAAAACCCTAATTGGACGAGAATATGCCTTGGGAAGACGAAAATGACCTAAATGTTCAACCAATGACACAAATGTACTTATTGGATGCACAAGATTGGTTAAAAATCCTAATTGGACGAGAATAAGCCTTAAGAGGACGAAAATGACCTAAATGTTCAACCAATGACACAAATGTACTTATTGGATGCACAAGATTGGTTAAAAACCCTTATTGGATGAGAATAAGCCTAAGGAGGACGAAAATGACCTAAATGTTCAACCAATGACACAAAATCACTTATTGGATGCACAAGATTGTTGAAAAACCCTAATTGGACGAGAATAAGCCTTGGGAGTACGAAAATGACATAAATGTTCAACCAATGACACAAAATCACTTATTGGATGCACAAGATTGGTTAAAAACCCTAATTGGACGAGAATAAGCCTTGGGAGGACGAAAATGACCTGAATGTCCAACCAATGACACAAAATCACTTATTGGATGCACAAGATTGGTTAAAAACCCTAATTGGACGAGAATAAGCTTTGGGAGGACGAAAATTACCTAAATGTTCAACCAATGACACAAAATCTCTTATTGGATGCACAAGATTGCTTAAAAACCCTAATTGGACGAGAATAAGCCTAGGGAGGACGAAAATGACCTAAATGTTCAACCAATGGCACAAAATCACTTATTGGATGCACAAGATTGGTTCAAAACCCTAATTGGACGAGAATAAGACTTGGGAGGACGAAAATGACCTAAATGTTCAAGCAATGACACAAAATCACTTATTGGATGCACAAGATTGGTTAAAAACCCTAATTGGATGAGAATAAGCCTTGGGAGGATGAAAATGACATAAATGTTCAACCAATGACACAAATGTACTTATTGGATGCATAAGATTGGATAAAAATCCTAATTGGACGAGAATAAGACTTGGGAGGACGAAAATGACCTAAATGTTCAACCAATGACACAAAATCACTTATTGGATGCACAAGATTGGTTCAAAACCCTAATTGGACGAGAATAAGCCTTGGGAGGACGAAAATGACCTAAATGTTCAACCAATGACACAAATTATCTTAATTGATGCACAAGATTGGTTAAAAACCCTAATTGGACGAGAATAATCCTTGGGAGGACGAAAATGACCTAAATGTTCAACCAATGACACAAATGTACTTATTGGATGCACAAGATTGGTTAAAAACCCTAATTGGATGAGAATAAGCCTAGGGAGGACGAAAATGACCTAAATGTTCAACCAATGACATAAATGTACTTATTGGATGCACAAGATTGGTTAAAACCCCTAATTGGAAGAGAATAAGCCTTGGGAGGACGAAAATGACCTAAATGTTCAACCAATGACATAAATGTACTTATTGGATGCACAAGATTGGTTAAAAACCCTAATTGGACGAGAATAAGCCTAGGGAGGACGAAAATGACCTAAATGTTCAACCAATGACACAAATGTACTAGTTGGATGCACAAGATTGGTTAAAAACCCTAATTGGACGAGAATAAGCCTTGGGAGGACGAAAATGACCTAAATGATCAAACAATGACACAAAATCACTTATTGGATGCACAAGATTGGTTAAAAACCCTAATTGGACGAGAAAAAGCCTTGGGAGGACGAAAATGACCTAAATGTTCAACCAATGACACAAAATCACTTATTGGATGCACAAGATTGGTTAAAAACCCTAATTGGACGACAATAAGCCTAGGGAGGACGAAAATGACCTAAATGTTCAACCAATGACACAAATGTACTAATTGGATGCACAAGATTGGTTAAAAACCCTAATTGGACGAGAATAAGCCTTGGGAGAACGAAAATCACCTAAATGTTCAAACAATGACACAAAATCACTTATTGGATGCACAAGATTGGTTAAAAACCCTAATTGGACGAGAAAAAGCCTTGGGAGGACGAAAATGACCTAAATGTTCAAGCAATGACACAAAATCACTTATTGGATGCACAAGATTGCTTAAAAACCCTAATTGGACGAGAATAAGCCTAGGGTGGACGAAAATGACCTAAATGTTCAACCAATGACACAAAATCACTTATTGGATGCACAAGATTGGTTAAAAACTCTAATTGGACGAGAATAAGCCTTGGGAGGACGAAGATGACCTAAATGTTCAACCAATGACACAAATGTACTTATTGGATGCACAATATTGGTTAAAAATCCTAATTGGACGAGAATAAGCCTTGGGAGGACGAAAATGACCTAAATGTTCAACCAATGACACAAAATCACTTATTAGATGCACAAGATTGGTTCAAAACCCTAAATGGACGAGAATAAGCCTTGGGAGGACGAAAATGACCTAAATATTCAACCAATGACAAATAATCACTTATTGGATGCACAAGATTGGTTCAAAACCCTAATTGGACGAGAATAAGCCTAGGGAGGACGAAAATGACCTAAATGTTCAACCAATGACACAAATGTACTTATTGGATGCACAAGATTGGTTAAAAACCCTAATTGGATGAGAATAAGCCTAGGGAGGACGAAAATGACCTAAATGTTCAACCAATGACACAAAATCACTTATTGGATGCACAAGAATTGTTAAAACCCCTAATTGGAAGAGAATAAGCCTTGGGAGGACGAAAATGACCTAAATGTTCAACCAATGACATCAATGTACTTATTGGATGCACAAGATTGGTTAAAAACCCTAATTGGACGAGAATAAGCCTTGGGAGTACGAAAATGACCTAAATGTTCAAACAATGACACAAAATCACTTATTGGATGCACAAGATTGGTTAAAAACCCTAATTGGACGAGAATATATATTGCGAAGAAAAAAATGACCTAAATGTTCAACCAATGACACAAAATCACTTATTGGATGCACAAGATTGGTTCAAAACCCTAATTGGACGAGAATAAGCCTAGGGAGGACGAAAATGACCTAAATGTTCAACCAATGACACAAATGTACTAATTGGATGCACAAGATTGGTTAAAAACCCTAATTGGACGAGAATAAGCCTTGGGAGAACGAAAATGACCTAAATGTTCAAACAATGACACAAAATCACTTATTGGATGCACAAGATTGGTTAAAAACCCTAATTGGACGAGAAAAAGCCTTGGGAGGACGAAAATGACCTAAATGTTCAACCAATGACACAAAAGCACTTATTGGATGCACAAGATTGGTTAAAAACCCTAATTGGACGAGAATAAGCCTAGGGAGGACGAAAATGACCTAAATGTTCAACCAATGACACAAAATCACTTATTTGATGCACAAGATTGGTTAAAAATCCTAATTGGACGAGAATAAGCCTAGGGAGGACGAAAATGACCTAAATGTTCAACCAATGACACAAATGTACTTATTGGATGCACAAGATTGGTTAAAAACCCTAATTGGACGAGAATAAGACTTGGGAGGACGAAAATGACCTAAATGTTCAAACAATGACACAAATTTACTTATTGGATGCACAAGATTGGTTAAAAACTCTAATTGGACGAGAATAAGCCTTGGGAGGACGAGGATGACCTAAATGTTCAACCAATGACACAAATGTACTTATTGGATGCACAAGATTGGTTAAAAATCCTAATTGGACGAGAATAAGCCTTGGGAGGACGAAAATGACCTCAATGTTCAAACAATGACACAAAATCACTTATTGGATGCACAAGAATGGTTCAAAACCCTAATTGGACGAGAATAATCCTTGGGAGGACGAAAATGACCTAAATTTTCAACCAATGACACAAAATCATGTATTGGATGCACAAGATTGGTTCAAAACCCTAATTGGACGAGAATAAGCCTAGGGAGGACGAAAATGACCTAAATGTTCAACCAATGACACAAATGTACTTATTGGATGCACAAGATTGGTTAAAAACCCTAATTGGATGAGAATAGCCTAGGGAGGACGAAAATGACCTAAATGTTCAACCAATGACACAAAATCACTTATTGGATGCACAAGATTGGTTAAAACCCCTAATTGTACGAGAATAAACCTTGGGAGGACGAAAATGACCTAAATGTTCAACCAATGACACAAATGTACTTATTGGATGCACAAGATTGGTTAAAAACCCTAATTGGACGAGAATAAGCCTTGGGAGGACGAAAATGACCTAAATGTTCACTCAATGACACAAATGTACTTATTGGATGCACAAGATTGGTTAAAAACCCTAATTGGACGAGAATAAGCCTTGGGAGGACGAAAATGACCTAAATGTTCAACCAATGACACAAATGTACTTATTGGATGCACAAGATTGGTTAAAAACCCTAATTGGACGAGAAAAAGCCTTGGAAGGACGAAAATGACCTAAATGTTCAACCAATGACACAAAATCACTTATTGGATGCACAAGATTGGGTCAAAACCCTAATTGGACGAGAATAAGACTTGGGAGAACGAAAATGACCTAAATGTTCAACCAATGACACAAAATCACTTATTGGATGCACAAGAATGGTTAAAAACCCTAATTGGACGAGAATATGCCTTGGGAAGACGAAAATGACCTAAATGTTCAACCAATGACACAAATGTACTTATTGGATGCACAAGATTGGTTAAAAACCCTAATTGGACGAGAATAAGCCTTCGGAGGACGAAAATGACCTAAATGTTCAAACAATGACACAAAATCACTTATTGGATGCACAAGATTGGTTAAAAACCCTAATTGGACGAGAAAAAGCCTTGGAAGGACGAAAATGACCTAAATGTTCAACCAATGACACAAAATCACTTATTGGATGCACAAGATTGGTTAAAAACCCCAATTGGACGAGAATAAGCCTTGGGAAGACGAAAATGACCTAAATGTTCAAGCAATGACACAAAATCTCTTATTGGATGCACAAGATTGCTTAAAAACCCTAATTGGACGAGAATAAGCCTAGGGAGGACGAAAATGACCTAAATGTTCAACCAATGGCACAAATGTACTTATTGGATGCACAAGATTGGTTAAAAACCCTAACTGGACGAGAATAAGCCTTGGGAGGACGAAAATGACCTAAATGTTCAAACAATGACACAAAATCACTTATTGGATGCACAAGATTGGTTAAAAACCCTAATTGGACGAGAAAAAGCCTTGGAAGGACGAAAATGACCTAAATGTTCAACCAATGACACAAAATCACTTATTGGATGCACAAGATTGGTTAAAAACCCCAATTGGACGAGAATAAGCCTTGGGAGGACGAAAATGACCTAAATGTTCAAGCAATGACACAAAATCTGTTATTGGATGCACAAGATTGCTTAAAAACCCTAATTGGACGAGAATAAGCCTAGGGAGGACGAAAATGACCTAAATGTTCAACCAATGGCACAAATGTACTTATTGGATGCACTAGATTGGTTAAAAACCCTAATTGGACGAGAATATGCATTGGGAAGACGAAAATGACCTAAATGTTCAACCAATGACACAAAATCACTTATTGGATGCACAAGATTGGTTAAAAACCCTAATTGGACGAGAATAAGCCTTGGGAGGACAAAAATGACCTAAATGTTCAACCAATGACACAAAATCACTTATTGGATGCACAAGATTGCTTAAAAACCCTAATTTGACGAGAATAAGCCTAGGGAGGACGAAAATGACCTAAATGTTCAACCAATGACACAAATGTACTAATTGAATGCACAAGATTGGTTAAAAACCCTAATTGGACGAAAATAAGCCTTGGGAGGACGAAAATGATCTAAATGTTCAAACAATGACACAAAATCACTTATTGGATGCACAAGATTGGTTAAAAACCCTAATTGGACGAGAAAAAGCCTTGGGAGGACGAAAATGACCTAAATGTTCAACCAATGACACAAAATCACTTATTGGATGCACAAGATTGCTTAAAAACCCTAATTCGACGAGAATAAGCCTTGGGAGGACAAAAATGACCTAAATGTTCAACCAATGACACAAAATCACTTATTGGATGCACAAGATTGCTTAAAAACCCTAATTGGACGAGAATAAGCCTAGGGAGAACGAAAATGACCTAAATGTTCAACCAATGACACAAATGTACTAATTGGATGCACAAGATTGGTTAAAAACCCTAATTGGACGAGAATAAGCCTTGGGAGAACGAAAATGACCTAAATGTTCAAACAATGACACAAAATCACTTATTGGATGCACAAGATTGGTTAAAAACCCTAATTGGACGAGAAAAAGCCTTGGGAGGACGAAAATGACCTAAATGTTCAACCAATGACACAAAATCACTTATTGGATGCACAAGATTGGTTAAAAACCCTAATTAGACGAGAATAAGACTTGGGAGGACGAAAATGACCTAAATGTTCAACCAATGACACAAAATCACTTATTGGATGCACAAGAATGGTTAAAAACCCTAACTGGACGAGAATAAGCTTTGGGAGGACGAAAATTACCTAAATGTTCAACCAATGACACAAAATCACTTATTGGATGCACAAGATTGGTTAAAAACCCCAATTGGACGAGAATAAGCCTTGGGAGGACAAAAATGACCTAAATGTTCAACCAATGGCACAAATGTACTTATTAGATGCACAAGATTGGTTAAAAACCCTAATTGGACGAGAATAAGCCTTGGGAGGACGAAAATGACCTAAATGTTCAAACAATGACACAAAATCACTTATTGGATGCACAAGATTGGTTAAAAACCCTAATTGTACGAGAATAAGCCTTTGGAGGAGGAAAATGACCTAAATGTTCAACCAATGACACAAATGTACTTATTGGATGCACAAGATTGGTTAAAAACCCTAATTGGACGAGAATAAGCCTTGGGAGGACGAAAATGACCTAAATGTTCAACCAATGACACAAAATCACTTATTGGATGCATAAGATTTGTTAAAAACGCTAATTCGACGAGAATAAGCCTTGGGAGGACGAAAATGACCTAAATGTTCAACCAATGACACAAATGTACTTATTGGATGCACAAGATTGGTTAAAAACCCTAATTGGACGAGAATAAGCCTTGGGAGGACGAAAATGACCTAAATGTTCAACCAATGACACAAATGTACTTATTGGATGCACAAGATTGGTTAAAAACCCTAATTTGATGAGAATAAGCCTAAGGAGGACGAAAATGACCTAAATGTTCAACCAATGACACAAAATCACTTATTGGATGCACAAGATTGTTTAAAAACCCTAATTGGACGAGAATAAGCCTTGGGAGTACGAAAATGACCTAAATGTTCAACCAATGACACAAAATCACTTATTGGATGCACAAGATTGGTTAAAACCCTAATTGGACGAGAATAAGCATTGGGAGGACGAAAATGACCTGAATGTCCAACCAATGACACAAAATCACTTATTGGATGCACAAGATTGGTTAAAAACCCTAATTGGACGAGAATAAGCCTTGGGAGGACGAAAATGACCTAAATGTTCAACCAATGACACAAATGTACTTATTGGATGCACAAGATTGGTTAAAAACCCTAATTGGACGAGAATAAGCCTTAGGAAGACGAAAATGACCTAAATGTTCAACCAATGACACAAATGTACTTATTGGATGCACAAGATTGGTTAAAAACCCTAATTGGACGAGAATAAGCCTTGGGAGGACGAAAATGACCTAAATGTTCAACCAATGACACAAATTCGCTTATTGGATGCACAAGATTGGTTAAAACCCCTAATTGGAGGAGAATAAGCCTTGGGAGGACGAAAATGACCTAAATGTTCAACCAATGACACAAATGTACTTATTGGATGCACAAGATTGGTTAAAAACCCTAATTGGACGAGAATAAGCCTTGGGAGGACGAAAATGACCTAAATGTTCAACCAATGACACAAACGTACTTATTGGATGCACAAGATTGGTTAAAAACCCTAATTGAACGAGAATAAGCCTTGGGAGGATGAAAATGACCTAAATGTTTAATCAATGACACAAATGTACTTATTGGATGCACAAGATTGGTTAAAAACCCTAATTGGACGAGAATAGGCCTTGGGAGGACGAAAACGACCTAAATGTTCAACCAATGACAAAAAATCACTTATTGGATGCACAAGATTGGTAAAAAAACCCTAATTGGACGAGAATAAGCCTTGGGAGGACGAAAATGACCTAAATGTTCAACCAATGACACAAATGTACTTATTGGATGCACAAGATTGGTTAAAAACCCTAATTGGACGAGAATAAGCCTTGGGAGGACGAAAATGACCTAAATGTTCAACCAATGACACAAACGTACTTATTGGATGCACAACATTGGTTAAAAACCCTAATTGGACGAGAATAAGCCTTGGGAGGACGAAAATGACCTAAATGTTCAACCAATGACACAAATGTACTTATTGGATGCACAAGATTGGTTAAAAACCCTAATTAGACGAGAATAAGCCGAAGGAGGACGAAAATGACCTAAATGTTCAACCAATGACACAAATGTACTTATTGGATGCACAAGATTGGTTAAAAACCCTAATTGGACGAGAATAAGCCTTGGGAGGACGAAAATGACCTAAATGTTCAACCAATGACCCAATTGTACTTATTGGATGCACAAGATTGGTTCAAAACCCTAATTGGACGAGAATAAACCTTGGGAGGACGAAAATGACCTAAATGTTCAACCAATGACACAAAATCACTTATTGGATGCACAAGATTGGTTAAAAACCCTAATTGGACGAGAATAAGCCTTGGGAGGACGAAAATGACCTAAATGTTCAACCAATGACACAAAATATCTTATTGGGTGCACTAGATTGGTTAAAAACCCTAATTGGACGAGAATAAGCCTTGGGAGGACGAAAATGACCTAAATGTTCAACCAATGACACAAATGTACTTATTGGATGCACAAGATTGGTTAAAAACCCTAATTGGACGAGAATAAGCCTTGGGAGGACGAAAATGACCTAAATGTTCAACCAATGACACAAAATATCTTATTGGGTGCACAAGATTGGTTAAAAACCCTAATTGGACGAGAATTAGCCTTGGGAGGACGAAAATGACCTAAATACTCAACCAATGACACAAATGTACTTATTGGATGCACAAGATTTGTTAAAAACCCTAATTGGACAAGAATAAGCCTTGGGAGGACGAAAATGACCTAAATGTTCAACCAATAACAAAAAATCACTTATTGGATGCACAAGATCGGTTAATAACCCTAATTGGACGAGAATAAGCCTTGGGAGGACGAAAATGACCTAAATGTTCAACCAATGACACAAATGTACTTATTGGATGCACAAGATTGGTTAAAAACCCTAATTGGACGAGAATAAGCCTTGGGAGGACGAAAATGACCTAAATGTTCAACCAATGACACAAAATCACTTATTGGATGCACAAGATTGGTTAAAAACTCTAAATGGAAGAGAATAAGCCTAGGGAGGACGAAAATGACCTAAATGTTCAACCAATGACACAAAATCACTTATTGGATGCACAAGATTGGTTAAAAACCCTAATTGGACGAGAATAAGCCTTGGGAGGACAAAAATGACCTAAATGTTCAACCAATGACACAAAATCACTTATTGGATGCACAAGATTGCTTAAAAACCCTAATTGGAGGAGAATAAGCCTAGGGAGGACGAAAATGACCTAAATGTTCAACCAATGACACAAATGTACTAATTGGATGCACAAGATTGGTTAAAAACCCTAATTGGACGAGAATAAGCCTTGGGAGGACGAAAATGACCTAAATGTTCAAACAATGACACAAAATCACTTATTGGATGCACAAGATTGGTTAAAAACCCTAATTGGATGAGAAAAAGCCTTGGGAGGACGAAAATGACCTAAATGTTCAACCAATGACACAAAATCACTTATTGGATGCACAAGATTGGTTAAAAACCCTAATTGGACGAGAATAAGACTTGGGAGGACGAAAATGACCTAAATGTTCAACCAATGACACAAAATCACTTATTGGATGCACAAGAATGGTTAAAAACCCTAATTGGACGAGAATATGCCTTGGGAAGACGAAAATGACCTAAATGTTCAACCAATGACACAAATGTACTTATTGGATGCACAAGATTGGTTAAAAACCCTAATTGGACGAGAATAAGCCTTCGGAGGACGAAAATGACCTAAATGTTCAAACAATGACACAAAATCACTTATTGGATGCACAAGATTGGTTAAAAACCCTAATTGGACGAGAAAAAGCCTTGGAAGGACGAAAATGACCTAAATGTTCAACCAATGACACAAAATCACTTATTGGATGCACAAGATTGGGTCAAAACCCTAATTGGACGAGAATAAGACTTGGGAGGACGAAAATGACCTAAATGTTCAACCAATGACACAAAATCACTTATTGGATGCACAAGAATGTTTAAAAACCCTAACTGGACGAGAATAAGCTTTGGGAGGACGAAAATTACCTAAATGTTCAACCAATGACACAAAATCACTTATTGGATGCACAAGATTGGTTAAAAACCCCAATTGGACGAGAATAAGCCTTGGGAGGATAAAAATGACCTAAATGTTCAACCAATGGCACAAATGTACTTATTAGATGCACAAGATTGGTTAAAAACCCTAATTGGACGAGAATAAGCCTTGGGAGGACGAAAATGACCTAAATGTTCAAACAATGACACAAAATCACTTATTGGATGCACAAGATTGGTTAAAAACCCTAATTGGACGAGAAGAAGCCTTGGGAGGACGAAAATGACCTAAATGTTCAACCAATGACACAAAATCACTTATTGGATGCACAAGATTGGTTAAAAACCCTAATTGGACGAGAATAAGCCTTGGGAGGACAAAAATGACCTAAATGTTCAACCAATGACACAAAATCACTTATTGGATGCACAAGATTGCTTAATAACCCTAATTGGACGACAATAAGCCTAGGGAGGACGAAAATGACCTAAATGTTCAACCAATGACACAAATGTACTAATTGGATGCACAAGATTGGTTAAAAACCCTAATTGGACGAGAATAAGCCTTGGGAGAACGAAAATGACCTAAATGTTCAAACAATGACACAAAATCACTTATTGGATGCACAAGATTGGTTAAAAACCCTAATTGGACGAGAAAAAGCCTTGGGAGGACGAAAATGACCTAAATGTTAAACCAATGACACAAAATCACTTATTGGATGCACAAGATTGGGTCAAAACCCTAATTGGACGAGAATAAGACTTGGGATGACGAAAATGACCTAAATGTTCAACCAATGACACAAAATCACTTATTGGATGCACAAGAATGTTTAAAAACCCTAACTGGACGAGAATAAGCTTTGGGAGGACGAAAATTACCTAAATGTTCAACCAATGACACAAAATCACTTATTGGATGCACAAGATTGGTTAAAACCCCTAATTGGACGAGAATAAGCCTTGGGAGGACGAAAATGACCTGAATGTTCAACCAATGACACAAAATCACTTATTGGATGCACAAGATTGGTTAAAAACTCTAATTGTACGAGAATAAGCCTTGGGAGGACGAAAATGACCTGAATGTTCAACCAATGACACAAAATCACTTATTGGATGCACAAGATTGGTTAAAAACTCTAATTGGACGAGAATAAGCCTT
>JBBPBP010001365.1:0-11847 GCA_037974735.1 Cicer chorassanicum
TCCTCGTGTTGCACATTTTTTTTGATTTATTTCGCATTTTCTGACCAAGTTTCGGGTCCTCGTGTTGCACATTTTTTTTGATTTATTTCGCATTTTCTGACCAAGTTTCGGGGCAACACGGGCAAGTTAACAAGAAAGCGATTTTAGCGTGGTTCTTTTTATTTGTTCTAGGAAAGATAAGGTTATTTTTTCTTTAGAAAACAAAATCCATGGTTCGAATGGGTTTCAATTAGTCGATGGTGTCATTTTTATATATTTTTTTGTAGTGCAACACATATATTCAATTACGACGCATTATTTAACAGGTGCGATCATACCAGCACTAATGCACCGGATCCCATCAGAACTCCGCAGTTAAGCGTGCTTGGGCGAGAGTAGTACTAGGATGGGTGACCTCATGGGAATTCCTCGTGTTGCACATTTTTTTTGATTTATTTCGGATTTTCTAACCAAGTTTCGGGGCAACACGGGCAAGTTAACAAGAAAGCGATTTTAGCGTGGTTCTTTTTATTTGTTCTAGGAAAGATAAGGTTATTTTTTCTTTAGAAAACAAAATCCATGGTTCGAATGGGTTTCAATTAGTCGATGGTGTCTTTTTTATATATTTTTTTGTAGTGCAACACATATATTCAATTACGACGCATTATTTAACAGGTGCGATCATACCAGCACTAATGCACCGGATCCCATTAGAACTCCGCAGTTAAGCGTGCTTGGGCGAGAGTAGTACTAGGATGGGTGACCTCCTGGGAAGTCCTCGTGTTGCACCTTTTTTTTGATTTATTTCGGATTTTCTGACCAAGTTTCGGGGCAACACGGGCAAGTTAACAAGAAAGCGATTTTAGCGTGGTTCTTTTTATTTGTTCTAGGAAAGATAAGGTTATTTTTTCTTTAGAAAACAAAATCCATGGTTCGAATGGGTTTCAATTAGTCGATGGTGTCTTTTTTATATATTTTTTTGTAGTGCAACACATATATTCAATTACGACGCATTATTTAACAGGTGCGATCATACCAACACTAATGCATCGGATCCCATCAGAACTCCGCAGCTAAGCGTGCTTGGGCGAGAGTAGTACTAGGATGGGTGACCTCCTGGGAAGTCCTCGTGTTGCACCTTTTTTTTGATTTATTTCGGATTTTCTGACCAAGTTTCGGGGCAACACGGGCAAGTTAACAAGAAAGCGATTTTAGCGTGGTTCTTTTTATTTGTTCTAGGAAAGATAAGGTTATTTTTTCTTTAGAAAACAAAATCCATGGTTCGAATGGGTTTCAATTAGTCGATGATGTCTTTTTTATATATTTTTTTGTAGTGCAACACATATATTCAATTACGACGCATTATTTATTTGTGTGATCATACCAGCATTAATGCACCGGATCCCATCAGAACTCCGCAGTAAAGCGTGCTTGGGCGAGAGTAGTACTAGCATGGGTGACCTCCTGGGAAGTCCTCGTGTTGCACCTTTTTTTTAATTTATTTCGGATTTTCTGACCAAGTTTCGGGGCAACACGGGCAAGTTAACAAGAAAGCGATTTTAGCGTGGTTCTTTTTATTTGTTCTAGGAAAGATAAGGTTATTTTTTCTTTAGAAAACAAAATCCATGGTTCGAATGGGTTTCAATTAGTCGATGATGTCTTTTTTATATATTTTTTTGTAGTGCAACACATATATTCAATTACGACGCATTATTTAACAGGTGCGATCATACCAGCACTAATGCACCGGATCCCATCAGAACTCCGCAGTCAAGCGTGCTTGGGCGAGAGTAGTACTAGGATGGGTGACCTCCTGGGAAGTCCTCGTGTTGCACCTTTTTTTTGATTTATTTCAGATTTTCTGACCAAGTTTCGGGGCAACACGGGCAAGTTAACAAGAAAGCGATTTTAGCGTGGTTCTTTTTATTTGTTCTAGGAAAGATAAGGTTATTTTTTCTTTAGAAAACAAAATCCATGGTTCGAATGGGTTTCAATTAGTCGATGGTGTCTTTTTTATATATTTTTTTGTAGTGCAACACATATATTCAATTACGACGCATTATTTGACAGGTGCGATCATACCAGCACTAATGCATCGGATCCCATCAGAACTCCGCAGTTAAGCGTGCTTGGGCGAGAGTAGTACTAGGATGGGTGACCTCCTGGGAAGTCCTCGTGTTGCACTTTTTTTTTGATTTATTTCGGATTTTCTGACCAAGTTTCGGGGCAACACGGGCAAGTTAACAAGAAAGCGATTTTAGCGTGGTTCTTTTTATTTGTTCTAGGAAAGATAAGGTTATTTTTTCTTTAGAAAACAAAATCCATGGTTCGAATGGGTTTCAATTAGTCGATGGTGTCTTTTTTATATATTTTTTGTAGTGCAACACATATATTCAATTACGACGCATTATTTAACAGGTGCGATCATACCAGCACTAATGCACCGGATCCCATCGGATGGGTGACCTCCTGGGAAGTCCTCGTGTTGCACCTTTTTTTTTTATTTATTTCGGATTTTCTGACCAAGTTTCGGGGCAACACGGGCAAGTTAACAAGAAAGCGATTTTAGCGTGGTTCTTTTTATTTGTTCTAGGAAAGATAAGGTTATTTTTTCTTTAGAAAACAAAATCCATGGTTCGAATGGGTTTCAATTAGTCGATGGTGTCTTTTTTATATATTTTTTTGTAGTGCAACACATATATTCAATTACGACGCATTATTTAATAGGTGCGATCATACCAGCACTAATGCACCGGATCCCATCAGAACTCCGCAATTAAGCGTGCTCGGGCGAGAGTAGTACTAGGATGGGTGACCTCCTGGGAAGTCCTCGTGTTGCACCTTTTTTTTGATTTATTTCGGATTTTCTGACCAAGTTTCGGGGCAACACGGGCAAGTTAACAAGAAAGCGATTTTAGCGTGGTTCTTTTTATTTGTTCTAGGAAAGATAAGGTTATTTTTTCTTTAGAAAACAAAATCCATGGTTCAAATGGGTTTCAATTAGTCGATGGTGTCTTTTTTATATATTTTTTTGTAGTGCAACACATATATTCAATTACGACGCATTATTTAACAGGTGCGATCATACCAGCACTAATGCACCGGATCCCATCAGAACTCCGTAGTCAAGCGTGCTTGGGCGAGAGTAGTACTAGGATGATGGGTGACCTCCTGGGAAGTCCTCGTGTTGCACCTTTTTTTTGATTTATTTCGGATTTTCTGACCAAGTTTCGGGGCAACACGGGCAAGTTAACAAGAAAGCGATTTTAGCGTGGTTCTTTTTATTTGTTCTAGGAAAGATAAGGTTATTTTTTCTTTAGAAAACAAAATCCATGGTTCGAATAGGTTTCAATTAGTCGATGGTGTCTTTTTTATATATTTTTTTGTAGTGCAACACATATATTCAATTACGACGCATTATTTAACAGGTGCGATCATACCAGCACTAATGCACCGGATCCCATCAGAACTCCGCAGCTAAGCGTGCTTGGGCGAGAGTAGTACTAGGATGGGTGACCTCCTGGGAAGTCCTCGTGTTGCACCTTTTTTTTTTTTTGATTTATTTCGGATTTTCTGACCAAGTTTCGGGGCAACACGGGCAAGTTAACAAGAAAGCGATTTTAGCGTGGTTCTTTTTATTTGTTCTAGGAAAGATAAGGTTATTTTTTCTTTAGAAAACAAAATCCACGGTTCGGATGGGTTTCAATTAGTCGGTGGTGTCTTTTTTATGAATTTTTTTGTAGTGCAACACATATATTCAATTACGACGCATTATTTAACAGGTGCGATCATACCAGCACTAATGCACCGGATCCCATCAGAACTCCGCAGTTAAGCGTGCTTGGGCGAGAGTAGTACTAGGATGGTTGACCTCCTGGGAAGTCCTCGTGTTGCACATTTTTTTTGATTTATTTCGGATTTTCTGACCAAGTTTCGGGGCAACACGGGCAAGTTAACAAGAAAGCGATTTTAGCGTGGTT
The DNA here is from genome assembly GCA_037974735.1 of Cicer chorassanicum. NCBI lineage: Eukaryota > Viridiplantae > Streptophyta > Magnoliopsida > Fabales > Fabaceae > Cicer > Cicer chorassanicum. The sequence goes on from JBBPBP010001365.1 coordinate 3,960, forward strand.
CTTTTTATTTGTTCTAGGAAAGATAAGGTTATTTTTTCTTTAGAAAACAAAATCCATGGTTCGAATGGGTTTCAATTAGTCGATGGTGTCTTTTTTATATATTTTTTTGTAGTGCAACACATATATTCAATTACGACGCATTATTTAACAGGTGCGATCATACCAGCACTAATGCACCGGATCCCATCAGAACTCCGCAGTTAAGCGTACTTGGTCGAGAGTAGTACTAGGATGGGTGACCTCCTGGGAAGTCCTCGTGTTGCACATTTTTTTTGATTTATTTCGGATTTTCTGACCAAGTTTCGGGGCAACACGGGCAAGTTAACAAGAAAGCGATTTTAGCGTGGTTCTTTTTATTTGTTCTAGGAAAGATAAGGTTATTTTTTCTTTAGAAAACAAAATCCATGGTTCGAATGGGTTTCAATTAGTCGATGGTGTCTTTTTTATATATATTTTTGTAGTGCAACACATATATTCAATTACGACGCATTATTTAACAAGTGCGATCATACCAGCACTAATGCACCGGATCCCATCAGAACTCCGCAGTTAAGCGTGCTTGGGCGAGAGTAGTACTAGGATGGGTGACCTCCTGGGAAGTCCTCGTGTTGCACATTTTTTTTGATTTATTTCGGATTTTCTGACCAAGTTTCGGGGCAACACGGGCAAGTTAACAAGAAAGCGATTTTAGCGTGGTTCTTTTTATTTGTTCTAGGAAAGATAAGGTTATTTTTTCTTTAGAAAACAAAATCCATGGTTCGAATGGGTTTCAATGAGTTTCAGTCCTACTCCTTGATTTTTTTTTGATTTTAGAGCAAAATTTCGGGGCAATCCGAGATAGTTGCCTGAAACTCATTTTTTTGACTAATGCACCTCTTAAATAATTACGACGCATTATTTAACAGGTGCGATCATACCAGCACTAATGCACCGGATCCCATCAGAACTCCGCAGTTAAGCGTGCTTGGGCGAGAGTAGTACTAGGATGGGTGACCTCCTGGGAAGTCCTCGTGTTGCACATTTTTTTTGATTTATTTCGGATTTTCTGACCAAGTTTCGGGGCAACACGGGCAAGTTAACAAGAAAGCGATTTTAGCGTGGTTCTTTTTATTTGTTCTAGGAAAGATAAGGTTATTTTTTCTTTAGAAAACAAAATCCATGGTTCGAATGGGTTTCAATGAGTTTCAGTCCTACTCCTTGATTTTTTTTTGATTTTAGAGCAAAATTTCGGGGCAATCCGAGATAGTTGCCTGAAACTCATTTTTTTGACTAATGCACCTGTTAAATAATTACGACGCATTATTTAACAGGTGCGATCATACCAGAACTAATGCACCGGATCCCATCAGAACTCCGCAGTTAAGCGTGCTTGGGCGAGAGTAGTACTAGGATGGGTGACCTCCTGGGAAGTCCTCGTGTTGCACATTTTTTTTGATTTATTTCGGATTTTCTGACCAAGTTTCGGGGCAACACGGGCAAGTTAACAAGAAAGCGATTTTAGCGTGGTTCTTTTTATTTGTTCTAGGAAAGATAAGGTTATTTTTTCTTTAGAAAACAAAATCCATGGTTCGAATGGGTTTCAATTAGTCGATGGTGTCTTTTTTATATATATTTTTGTAGTGCAACACATATATTCAATTACGACGCATTATTTAATAGGTGCGATCATACCAGCACTAATGCACCGGATCCCATCAGAACTCCGCAGTGAAGCGTGCTTGGGCGAGAGTAGTACTAGGATGGGTGACCTCCTGGGAAGTCCTCGTGTTGCACCTTTTTTTTGATTTATTTCGGATTTTCTGACCAAGTTTCGGGGCAACACGGGCAAGTTAACAAGAAAGCGATTTTAGCGTGGTTCTTTTTATTTGTTCTAGGATAGATAAGATTATTTTTTCTTTAGAAAACAAAATCCATGGTTCGAATGGGTTTCAATTAGTCGATGGTGTCTTTTTTATATATTTTTTTGTAGTGCAACACATATATTCAATTACGACGCATTATTTAACAGGTGCGATCATACCAGTACTAATGCACCGGATCCCATCAGAACTCCGCAGTTAAGCGTGCTTGGGCGAGAGTAGTACTAGGATGGGTGACCTCCTTGGAAGTCCTCGTGTTGCACCTTTTTTTTGATTTATTTCGGATTTTCTGACCAAGTGTCGGGGCAACACGAGCAAGTTAACAAGAAAGCGATTTTAGCGTGGTTCTTTTTATTTGTTCTAGGAAAGATAAGGTTATTTTTTCTTTAGAAAACAAAATCCATGGTTCGAATGGGTTTCAATTAGTCGATGGTGTCTTTTTTATATATTTTTTGTAGTGCAACACATATATTCAATTACGACGCATTATTTAACAGGTGCGATCATACCAGCACTAATGCACCGGATCCCATCAGAACTCCGCAGTTAAGCTTGCTTGGGCAAGAGTAGTACTAGGATGGGTGACCTCCTGGGAAGTCCTCGTGTTGCACCTTTTTTATGATTTATTTCGGATTTTCTGACCAAGTTTCGGGGCAACACGGGCAAGTTAACAAGAAAGCGATTTTAGCGTGGTTCTTTTTATTTGTTCAAGGAAAGATAAGGTTATTTTTTCTTTAGAAAACAAAATCCATGGTTCGAATGGGTTTCAATTAGTCGATGGTGTCTTTTTTATATATTTTTTTGTAGTGCAACACATATATTCAATTACGACGCATTATTTAACAGGTGCGATCATACCAGCACTAATGCACCGGATCCCATCAGAACTCCGTAGTTAAGCGTGCTTGGGCGAGAGTAGTATTAGGATGGGTGACCTCCTGGGAAGTCCTCGTGTTGCCCCTTTTTTTTGATTTATTTCGGATTTTCTGACCAAGTTTCGCGGCAACACGGGCAAGTTAACAAGAAAGCGATTTTAGCGTGGTTCTTTTTATTTGTTCTAGGAAAGATAAGGTTATTTTTTCTTTAGAAAACAAAATCCATGGTTCGAATGGGTTTCAATTAGTCGATGGTGTCTTTTTTATATATTTTTTTGTAGTGCAACACATATATTCAATTACGACGCATCATTTAACAGGTGTGATCATACCAGCACTAATGCACCGGATCCCATCAGAACTCTGCAGTTAAGCGTGCTTGGGCGAGAGTATTACTAGGATGGGTGACCTCCTGGGAAGTCCTCGTGTTGCACCTTTTTTTTTGATTTATGTCTTTTTTATATATTTTTTTGTAGTGCAACACATATATTCAATTACGACGCATTATTTAACAGGTGCAATCATACCAGCACTAATGCACCGAATCCCATCAGAACTCCGCAGCTAAGCGTGCTTAGGCGAAAGTAGTACTAGGATGGGTAACCTCCTGGGAAGTCCTCGTGTTGCACCTTTTTTTTTGATTTATTTCGAATTTTCTGACCAAGTTTCGGATGGTTCGAATGGGTTTCAATTAGTCGATGGTGTCTTTTTTATATATTTTTTTGTAGTGCAACACATATATTCAATTACGACGCATTATTTAATAGGTGCGATCATACCAGCACTAATGCACCGGATCCCATCAGAACTCCATAGTTAAGCGTGCTTGGGCGAGAGTAGTACTAGGATGGGTGACCTCCTGGGAAGTCCTCGTGATGCACCTTTTTTTTGATTTATTTCGGATTTTCTGACCAAGTTTCGGGGCAACACGGGCAAGTTAACAAGAAAGCGATTTTAGCGTGGTTCTTTTTATTTGTTCTAGGAAAGATAAGGTTATTTTTTCTTTAGAAAACAAAATCCATGGTTCGAATGGGTTTCAATTAGTCGATGGTGTCTTTTTTATATATTTTTTTGTAGTGCAACACATATATTCAATTACGACGCATTATTTAACAGGTGCGATCATACCAGCACTAATGCACCGGATCCCATCAGAACTCCGTAGTTAAGCGTGCTTGGGCGAGAGTAGTACTAGGATTGGTGACCTCCTGGGAAGTCCTCGTGTTGCACCTTTTTTTTGATTTATTTCGGATTTTCTGACCAAGTTTCGGGGCAACACGGGCAAGTTAACAAGAAAGCGATTTTAGCGTGGTTCTTTTTATTTGTTCTAGGAAAGATAAAGTTATTTTTTCTTTAGAAAACAAAATCCATGGTTCGAATGGGTTTCAATTAGTCGATGGTGTCTTTTTTATATATTTTTTTGTAGTGCAACACATATATTCAATTACGACGCATTATTTAACAGGTGCGATCATACCAGCACTAATGCACCGGATCCCATCAGAACTCCGCAGTTAAGCGCGCTTGGGAGAGAGTAGCACTAGGATGGGTGACCTCCTTGGAAGTCCTAGTGTTGCACCTTTTTTTTTTTATTTCGGATTTTCTGACCAAGTTTCGGGGCAACACGGGCAAGTTAACAAGAAAGCGATTTTAGCGTGGTTCTTTTTATTTGTTCTAGGAAAGATAAGGTTATTTTTTCTTTAGAAAACAAAATCCATGGTTCGAATGGGTTTCAATTAGTCGATGGTGTCTTTTTTATATATTTTTTTGTAGTGCAACACATATATTCAATTACGACGCATTATTTAACAGGTGCGATCATACCAGCACTAATGCACCGGATCCCATCAGAACTCCGCAGTTAAGCGTGCTTGGGCGAGAGTAGTACTAGGATGGGTGATCCCTGGGAAGTCCTCGTGTTGCACCTTTTTTTTTATTTATTTCGGATTTTCTGACCAAGTTTCGGGGCAACACGGGCAAGTTAACAAGAAAGCGATTTTAGCGTGGTTCTTTTTATTTGTTCTAGGAAAGATAAGGTTATTTTTTCTTTAGAAAACAAAATCCATGGTTCGAATGGGTTTCAATTAGTCGATGGTGTCTTTTTTATATATTTTTTTGTAATGCAACACATATATTCAATTACGACGCATTATTTAACAGGTGCGATCATACCAGCACTAATGCACCGGATCCCATTAGAACTCCGCAGTTAAGCGTGCTTGGGCGAGAGTAGTACTAGGATGGGTGACCTCTTGGGAAGTCCTCGTGTTGCACATTTTTTTTGATTTATTTCGGATTTTCTGACCAAGTTTCGGGGCAACACGGGCAAGTTAACAAGAAAGCGATTTTAGCGTGGTTCTTTTTATTTGTTCTAGGAAAGATAAGGTTATTTTTTCTTTAGAAAACAAAATCCATGGTTCGAATGGGTTTCAATTAGTCGATGGTGTCTTTTTTATATATTTTTTTGTAGTGCAACACATATATTCAATTACGACGCATTATTTAACAGGTGCGATCATACCAGCACTAATGCACCGGATCCCATCAGAACTCCGCAGTTAAGCGTACTTGGTCGAGAGTAGTACTAGGATGGGTGACCTCCTGGGAAGTCCTCGTGTTGCACATTTTTTTTGATTTATTTCGGATTTTCTGACCAAGTTTCGGGGCAACACGGGCAAGTTAACAAGAAAGCGATTTTAGCGTGGTTCTTTTTATTTGTTCTAGGAAAGATAAGGTTATTTTTTCTTTAGAAAACAAAATCCATGGTTCGAATGGGTTTCAATTAGTCGATGGTGTCTTTTTTATATATTTTTTTGTAGTGCAACACATATATTCAATTACGACGCATTATTTAACAGGTGCGATCAACCAGCACTAATGCACCGGATCCCATCAGAACTCCGCAGTAAAGCATGCTTGGGCGAGAGTAGTACTAGGATGGGTGACCTCCTGGGAAGTCCTTGTGTTGCACCTTTTTTTTGATTTATTTCGGATTTTCTGACCAAGTTTCGGGGCAACACGGGCAAGTTAACAAGAAAGCGGGCGAGAGTAGTACTAGGATGGGTGACCTCCTGGGAAGTCCTCGTGTTGCACCTTTTTTTTGATTTATTTCGGATTTTCTGACCAAGTTTCGGGGCAACACGGGCAAGTTAACAAGAAAGCGATTTTAGCGTGGTTCTTTTTATTTGTTCTAGGAAAGATAAGGTTATTTTTTCTTTAGAAAACAAAATCCATGGTTCGAATGGGTTTCAATTAGTCAATGGTGTCTTTTTTATATATTTTTTTGTAGTGCAACACATATATTCAATTACGACGCATTATTTAACAGGTGCGATCATACCAGCACTAATGCACCGGATCCCATCAGAACTCCGCAGTAAAGCGTGCTTGGGCGAGAGTAGTACTAGGATGGGTGACCTCCTGGGAAGTCCTCGTGTTGCACCTTTTTTTTGATTTATTTCGGATTTTCTGACCAAGTTTCGGGGCAACACGGGCAAGTTAACAAGAAAGCGATTTTAGCGTGGTTCTTTTTATTTGTTCTAGGAATGACAAGGTTATTTTTTCTTTAGAAAACAAAAAGCATGGTTCGAATGGGTTTCAATTAGTCGATGGTGTCTTTTTTATATATTTTTTTGTAGTGCAACACATATATTCAATTACGACGCATTATTTAACAGGTGCGATCATACCAGCACTAATGCACCGGATCCCATCAGAACTCCGCAGTTAAGCGTGCTTTGGCGAGAGTAGTACTAAGATGGGTGACCTCCTGGGAAGTCCTCGTGTTGCACCTTTTTTTTGATTTATTTCGGATTTTCTGACCAAGTTTCGGATGGTTCGAATGGGTTTCAATTAGTCGATGGTGTATTTTTTATATATTTTTTTGTAGTGCAACACATATATTCAATTACGACGCATTATTTAAAAGGTGCGATCATACCAGCACTAATGCACTGGATCCCATCAAAATTCCGCAGTTAAGCGTGCTTGGGCGAGAGTAGTACTAGGATTGGTGACCTCCTGGGAAGTCCTCGTGTTGCACCTTTTTTTTGATTTATTTCGGATTTTCTGAGCAAGTTTCGGGGCAACACGGGCAAGTTAACAAGAAAGCGATTTTAGCGTGGTTCTTTTTATTTGTTCTAGGAAAGATAAGGTTATTTTTTCTTTAGAAAACAAAATCCATGGTTCGAATGGGTTTCAATTAGTCGATGGTGTCTTTTTTATATATTTTTTTGTAGTGCAACACATATATTCAATTACGACGCATTATTTAACAGGTGCGATCATACCAGCACTAATGCACCGGATCCCATCAGAACTCCGCAGTTAAGCGCGCTTGGGCGAGAGTAGTACTAGGATGGGTGACCTCCTGGGAAGTCCTCGTGTTGCACCTTTTTTTTGATTTATTTCGGATTTTCTGACCAAGTTTCGGATGGTTCGAATGGGTTTCAATTAGTCGATGGTGTATTTTTTATATATTTTTTTGTAGTGCAACACATATATTCAATTACGACGCATTATTTAACAGGTGCGATCATACCAGCACTAATGCACTGGATCCCATCAAAATTCCGCAGTTAAGCGTGCTTGGGCGAGAGTAGTACTAGGATTGGTGACCTCCTGGGAAGTCCTCGTGTTGCACCTTTTTTTTGATTTATTTCGGATTTTCTGAGCAAGTTTCGGGGCAACACGGGCAAGTTAACAAGAAAGCGATTTTAGCGTGGTTCTTTTTATTTGTTCTAGGAAAGATAAGGTTATTTTTTCTTTAGAAAACAAAATCCATGGTTCGAATGAGTTTCAATTAGCCGATGGTGTCTTTTTTATATATTTTTTTGTAGTGCAACACATATATTCAATTACGACGCATTATTTAACAGGTGCGATCATACCAGCACTAATGCACCGGATCCCATCAGAACTCCGCAGTTAAGCGTGCTTTGGCGAGAGTAGTACTAAGATGGGTGACCTCCTGGGAAGTCCTCGTGTTGCACCTTTTTTTTGATTTATTTCGGATTTTCTGACCAAGTTTCGGATGGTTCGAATGGGTTTCAATTAGTCGATGGTGTATTTTTTATATATTTTTTTGTAGTGCAACACATATATTCAATTACGACGCATTATTTAAAAGGTGCGATCATACCAGCACTAATGCAC
>JBBPBP010001366.1:0-11843 GCA_037974735.1 Cicer chorassanicum
CTTGAACCCTCAACCTCAGCCTTGGCAAGGCTATGCTCTACCATTAAGCTATTTCCGCCAGCTACGGTAGTGGCGAAGCACTACTGAGCAATTAACGTATCACTTGATACGGACGACTTCTGTTTTTCCGCCGGACCACACTCTTAACCTCCGATCGAGATACGAGCACGAGTAGGTAGGCGGCTAGGGGGGGAGGGGCGGCTGCCTTTTCCATCAATCTCCGGCCGCTCAGTGCCGCTATTGGTGCGAGTTGTAAGGAAGGAGTCTTGGTCTCGAGTCGAGCTGGGGCGTCATTTCATTCTCGTAACGGGAGTGAGTGCACCGCAAGATCAGACAAGTGACTCCCTCGCAGCGGTGGCATCTGTCTTTTTAGTTCAGTCATTTCCTAAGACGGCTCCTCTTATTATACGATAATCCAAGCAGATCCGGGAGCTGAAACATGAGTGTTTGTCTCTTTTTCAACTTCAACAGGAATGCATCAACAAAACAGCCCTTCCATATAGATCGTCGTGGCATGAACTTTGTCAAAAAAAGAATTTATAGCTAACTCCTCTTCCTATTGATCTTGATTAGTTCCAGCTTGTTGAGAGTTCTCTTTTCTTTCTAGACCGGACCCTTAGACCGTCTCCTGAAAGACCTGCTTATCCCGCATGTGCTTTCGGAGCCCCCCACTCATTCAATCACTTGCTTGTGATTGCAGCCATTCCCCGAAAAAGGGAGAGACGAGGGAATCGTCCGCTCCCGTTCATGTGACGAATCGAACATCGTTAGGTCCCGAATTCTGCGAACCACCGGACCTAGACCAAGATCTCCATTACGTCGTACGATATATCGATCCGAAGAACTTACTTTCAGTTGTAAGTCATCCATTCTGCTCCTATCTAAAGTGATGCTAGGCTGCTTCACGCAGGTGCGCTTCGCTCGGCCACATGATGAACATGTTTTAAGCTAAATGCATGTCGAGCGCTTAAGCGGAGCTTGTGGTCACTCGTTCCTCGCTTGTTCCAATCCTAGTAAAGAGCTTCAGATCCGATTCTACACTACATACGATATTCCATTCCGGCCCTCACTAGCTCTTCGCTTGGTTGTACAAAGAGCATGCCCGAGGGGGCTACTACGCTCACCGCGCACTTGCATCACCACCTGAGCTTCGCTACCGCTTCGCCCAGCTCCTACGCCTACCACGAATCTTGAATCATCACGTGGCTGCTAAAGCAAGCTAAGCTTCACACGGCCCTGAGGAAGCCAAAAGACCCTAAGGCTCATCAGATTGGTAGATTGTATGTGTTGCAAGGGTCTACCGTTACAGGCACAGCTGCTGTATCTTCCTCCATGTCAGATTCAGATGAAACCAGATTATGGCACATGAGGCTGGGACACATGAGTGAGAAAGGCCTGACAATGTTGAGCAAGAGAGGTCTTCTTTCTGGTCAGAGTACATCCAAGTTGGAGTTCTGTGATTTCAATAAGTTCTGCAAAGATGAAGGCATTGTTAGACATCTTACAGTCAGAGGTACTCCGAAACAGAATGATTTGATATAGAGCACTAACACCGTCAATACAGGGTTAATCTCATTGTGCATCTACTGGAGCTCATCGAAAGTCTATCTCCGACTGAATCAATATCTCGTTTTCCCTTTGCTGCCACGGAGAGCGATGTTCCGCCTCTTTCTTAAACTCTCGTTCCAGCAGCTTTGAGTTCAACTGCCTGTCCCCCAGTTAAAGAGGTGAAGGAGTGGAAAGGGGCAAGGCCAATGAACCAGCATCTAATTGAATGGATTCTTGATAACCTGCTTCGCCTTAACCAACCCATCCTACATGAATCAAGAAAGACAGTGGCACTGACCATCTTGATGGAGTAGAAAGAAGAATGACTACTAGGCCTGAAGGGAAGCCTAAGAGAATGGGCTACTTATCATACAAGAATCTTACTAGATCGACTACTGACTCGACGGACAAGGAAAGTCAAAGCTGATACGACTAAAAAATAGAGCAATGGTCCGAAGAAATCATGAGAGCTACGCTTTTCTAGCTTAAATTAGCTCGGGACCGAAGAAATGAAGCACTAAGGACTCCGCACAGGCAAAAGAAAAGCTCGGGAAGTATCAGATTAAGCAAACACTCAAACTATCTTAGATGGGCTTGCCTTTGATTCTGATGTCTTTCAAGCTGATTGATAGTGAGATGATTTTTCTAACTGGGAAGAAAGTCTTACTCTAAAGTATAAAGTAAGTAAGTCAATTCTATAGGAGAAGAAAAAGAAACTAGGATCTCCGGCTGATAAGAAACTTCAACCCCAGCGAATGGCAAAACAACTGCAACTGGTTCGTAGGAGGCTCCCACTATACATATGTAGTTTGTAGGAAGGATAGGATGGCATCAAGACTGGACTGCTCGTATGGAGACTTTTTCTCAATTGTAGGAACCTCCGGGAATGTCTTAGTCCTAGTACTTACTGTTAGGAGAATAGCCCTTCGATCCTTATAATTGTGATTATTGTTTGTTTGATAGTTCGGCTAGCTTGCTGAACCAGTAGAAAAAGATTAGATTCTTCGAACGTACTGATATATAGAGTAGTTAGTATAACGCAGAATCGAGTACTTCTAGTAGAATAATAATAATATACTGTACTTTTTTCAAGGAAAAATATTGTATAGTAATGATGCCGAATCTGTTAGGTTGAGTTAGTAAAGGAGCATCCGTTAGTACTGATAGAATCGTTCTAGCCTCAACAGGGGAATTACTTTTCAAGTAAACTGACTACTATTCTTACTTCTAGAACCAGGGTATGCTTATTCACTAGTTGCTGGAAGGGTAGAACGTAGGGCAGTGTTGGCTCATCTTTCACTTCCGGACTCTAGCTTTCTAAAACCTTCCTCACCTATAGCACCTGGCTTAGCTTTAAGCCAATCCCGGTGGACTTCCTTATCCTTATTCTAGAACCTTCACCTGGGAGTTAGAATCTTCCGTACTTCGTCCTTAGTTAGCCTTTGTCTCATTTCCCCTTCCTCACTTTAGCTCTAGGGAATGACTCCTACTCCTCCTGCTACTGAACTATACCTCAAAATTAAAAGAAAAAACTCTAGCTCAGCTCGGGGTTAGGCTTATGTGTCCTACCTTGCCATAATCAAGATTGACAACATCTTCGGACCTTGGCCTTGAAGTCGAGTTACTCTCGTGCCCAAACTCCAAAGACTCAGAAAAGGACTAAACTCCGCTACTTGTCTCAGCATCTGCTTCGTTCGGTCTTGCAGCTACTTGGATCCCCAAAGTAATATACTTATATGCCCTCCCATATTGGTATCCCATGTCTGATTCTCCTTCTCCAGATTCGATTTCTGTGGAATCTCTGTTTGAACACCATTCCAGTTCCAGATACCTGGTTTTAGTTCACAGCCCCACCTTTCAGTTGAAGTTAAGTTAGCTTCCCCTCCCATGGAAAATAATTTCTTTATTCTTCAGTCAACAAAGCTTTTTCTTATTCCTTCCCCGAGAAAACCTTCTCTGAGCCAACAGCCCGATCCATCTTAGTTCGATTAGGAAGTCCACGCACAACGAGAGCTAAGTCATGCGAACTCTGAACAGAAGGAGCAGCAGCATTTGTTCCGTTGGGGAAGGCTTCAAAGAGAAAAGGCAAAAATAAAAGTAAGAAGTCTAAAAATAGACAAGAGCGCATTCGATCGTATATTCATAGTTGGCATCAGTCTCTTAAAAAGAATAAGCTCGAGAAGGGGGATCTGTGGGACTTATATCCGTAGCAGCTCTTACAGTTAGAAAGGGAACGGAATCCCTATCCGCTGTGAGAGTAGACGGTGCTAGTGAATCTAGCTAGGTCCCTAAGTCTCGCCTTATTAGTCTAGGTAACTTTCTTCGCTCACTGTAATGGTCAGGCTAATAATAAGACTTTCTGTTTCCTGGCTTCGCTCGAGATCTCCGAACCTTCGCTCTGCTCTTGCTTGCAACTATATGGTATTCCAAAGCCGTAAGAATTACTTGTAATTCAAAAGCTTACGTAATTGCTAAGTTGCTAAGTCTTCCATCCTCTCCTTTACAGTCGAGAACTACGTACCTCTAAGATGGAAATAAAGAAAACTCAAAGTCTGACCTAGGGGACTGCTACCTACTAAGCCGAGCCTGCAGTTGCACAAACTTCTACCATACTTCTGCAACTGAAATGAATTACAAATGCTGTGGAACCTGTCGAGGCTGGTCAAGATCAATAGGCCAATATTCCTTCTGTTTGTGTAAATTGACTCAATCTATGGAGTTCTTTTTCCCTCCGGCCAGCGGGTTAGAGTCCGTCCCTGATCTCAACTAGCACTAGCCTTCGTGTTAATAAGTGTAACTGAACTAGAGCTAAAGGCACGTAGTTACTCGAGCTAAGCTATAGGGTCTATGTTAATAGAGCTCGACTGTAAGTAAAGGAGAGGAAGAAACTTTATCTCCAGCTCAATCACCAGCACGTAAATAGAAGATATTCCACTTCTATGCTCTATTTCTATTTCTTGTTTACTCCGTTCCACTCGCTTGTGAGCTCGTTTGGGAAGCTAGATCATTCAACATGCTTTCTTAGCTGGAAATAGAATGATACTGATTCTCTTCTTATTAAAGCTTAAGTGCAAAATATATAAGATAGAATCTCATGCATGCTTGGAAGTTAGGTTACTCTAAAGGATTTTCTTAGGTGCTAGAAGCTGCTTGAGGACTCGCTAACCTTACTCTTCCTTATCCAGTGAAAGATTCATTTTTTGAGTTAGATCGAGTGGAATCTTTCCGAGAAGAGGTGCCAATCCAGGCTAACTAGTATGAGTTCATACCCGCCTTTCCCTGCTTTGAGCTTGAACGTGGCACTAAAGCTGAGCTCATGAAAGAGACTTCAGGTTATAAAAATCTTTCCTTTAAGGCTAGCTCATTTCCCGATTCGAGGACTTATTACTACTTCATTCTTGCAAGCCCACACCTTAGAAGAGAAGAGACAGTCTGACTATCTCTTGTGCCAGAATTAAGGCTCAAGGCCACTTAACGAGACGAAAAGAAAGAGATTCATCTCACTCCCTCGCCTTAGATGCAAGCTCTATTAAGCCCCCACTTTTCTTTCTAGATTTTTGATAATACTAGCCAAAAGGGGACATTTAGAGGTGGTTAAGAGACTTCCGCAGGTGGGATGAATGCAGCTCTTGTTCTTTCAAGGGGCGCTCATTAAGCAGCCTTGGGCCTACCTTTGGGATAGATTCCCTCAACAGATACCTTCAATGCGAGAAAGCCAGCAGTTTAGGTTCTGAGCTAAGCATTCGTGAAGCCAATCCCTTCTGGTTTAATCCCAGCTCTTCCCGTCTTTACAAGTCAACAATAGCTTTTTCTTTCCTATTAGTAAGTAAAATCTGGCTGTTCTGTTATTCCATTCCAGCCTTGCATTCATCTGGTGAGAAATTACCTTATTCATTCCCTCTTTTAAGAGAAAAAGAACTACTACCACCGGGATTCTATTACCATAGATAGGCGCAGCAAGCTCGCTTCCCACATTTCATTCTCTGCTTTCCTTCTGAATGAGAAGCTCCTTTGGAACAACAAGAAGATCCCCGCGAGATGGTCTTACCTTCGCGCTCACTTGGCAGACTGTCTCCTTAGAGATGGCTTCATACTCGACCTGGAAGAGGGAGCATGAATTCAATCCATCCTGGGGCGACAAAAGCTTTATTCAAACTATCTCTTTTCTCACGAATTGGATTTGAACCAATATCTCCGGGCGACTTTCCTTTTAGTCGATCGTGAGTGGGTCCGTCGTCCTTCTCATTATAGTCCTCCTAAAATCAATAGCATTTCGTCGGAAAACATCCTGTCTTTTTACCTGAGTAGTCCTATGCATAGTAAGTACTATAGCCCCAATCATGGCAACTAATAAAATTAGACTAGAAACCAAAAACCAGACGAAATAGTAGGTATAAAGTAAATTGCCCAATGTTTCCAAATTAGTCCAACTTCGTACCTTTCCGGCATAAACCGTATATCTCAGAGAGGTCGTATTTCTTTGGGTTGGTAGTAATTGAATGGTTTCATTATCTAAAATGAAGAACATTTCCCACCAAAGGATCAGTCCAATAATACCACTCACTGGTAAATAGCGCAATACTTCTTCGTGAATCTCCGCTATTTGAATATGGAACATCATAACAACGAATAGGAATGAAACGGCTATAGCTCCTATATGAACTACTGGTAAGATCATAGCGGAGAAGTCGAGACCTAACAAAATAAGTAAACCTGAAGTGTCGCGAAAGACTGGGATGGGAAACAAAACGGAATGTACCGGATTTTTAGCACGTGCTACCATCAAACCAGAGACCAAAGCAGGGCTCGACAAAACAGAAAGTATCATGGTACCCTTAGTCCAAAAAGCCTTCCCTGAAATGGAACTTTCATGCTGGAGCAAGAACTAGCATGAAAGTCGATCTATTACAACCAGCGCGGTTGTTCTTATTTCAATTTCTTCTTCCAAGCCTTACATGCACTAAGTTACTTATATCCACAGTAAGGGCTATTCTAAAATGCCCATTCCTGTATCTCTTTGGTCAGCCTCTGGTTTTAGCTATGTCGCCAGTGCAGTAGGGAGACCACTTACTTCATGAAATTCTTTCCGATACTGCGCGAGCAGCACTTGGAAAGCATTATACATTATGTGATTTGTATAGCTATGTTCGCTTTCCTGGAGCTGCTCGCATATGTCCCTGCTAATGGAGAATAGATCTTTCCCCTTCAACGTCTCCAGGGGATGGTCAGAAAGGAGATAGGTAGAAATCTTCTGAAGAAAGACGGGGGTCATAAACTGGCTCTTTCTCATCTAACCTGTGGGATAAGGGGACTACTTTAGCTTTCCCACATTGGACTTGAGATGGAAGACGCGGGAGCGGCGGAAAGTGGGGAGATCATAGTGTGAGAAATTTGTTACGAATGCGAGTAGGCTCCGATATACGTACTCTTTTTACCTTCCTATTCCTAGCAGGGGGCGAGTTCAGAAGCCCCTACTTCTTTATTTTGATTTAATGGTAGGCGGGGAAATACCGATTTGACTGGGCTGCAACATTCGGATGTTACATCCGAGCCTAGGAAGGAAGAGGGAAGGCAAGGGTCCGCAGGAGCTATCAGTATTAGCTGCTGACTGGTGACGAGGATCATATAGTTTGAGAGCTGGATCGAGTTGGAAAGCGTGGTTATGGCGGAATGGAATTGAATGTGCCCTATCCCGCGAAGGAGAGGAACCCGTCATGTAAGGAACTTAGGTCAAAACTACGCTCTTTCAGCCGGTTTAGTATAGTAGTAGTTTCAAATCAATGCAAGCCGATGGAACCCCCTCCTTAGGGACAGTCGCATAGACTGAGAAGTGAATGTAAAGCAAGTGTTTGGGAAGTTGGCCCGACCCGTTTGGTTTATCATAAGAAGAGATCTCGGAGATCATCAAGGCCTACCATATTAATGGGATCTCTGGTAGTAGGCCGGAAGACAAGTGAGTCTTAATAAAAGCATAAGCGAGAATGCCGAGGTAAAGGCATCATTAGACAAAGAAATGTTTTGTTAAGGAATACTAAATGTTAGCAAGGAGCGTAGCCTTTTTCCATAGGAGTTAGAGGAGGAGCAAGACTTCCCAGGTCCATGGTACCGCAATTAGCCTCTTTCGTCGACTCTTGTGAATGGTACTAATCCTCTTTCTGGTCCTACGGCAAAGAATCTTTATAGCCCTCTCTCCGACCCGGAAATAAGGCATAAGCAAAGGAAAGAGTCAACTGCACCCTATACCCCAAACGTATATGAGAATATCTAGGCCAACCTTCGCGTATAGTATTTGTTTCGAAATCCCAAGTCAGCGAGAAGGAAGAAGTAAACAATGGAAGCTGCTCGTACCAAGAAATGCCGCATTTGTTTTAAGGTAGTAAAAAGGGGTTTAAGACCATGGTATTTATCGTCAACCGCTAAAGCTCTCGGTTTCTTCCATGCCACTTGTGTCTTTGCTCTTATCGGAGTCAGTTCTTAGTCGTAATCTAACAACTTGGCCTACTTTTGGAATCTTGGGATAACTTCTTGTTAAAGACCGATGCACCCCTTATATTGTTACATATAAAGCTGGACCCGGTTTTGGCGCAGCCTAGGCCGAGGAAGAGTTACGGGTCGGAAAACCTTGTTTAAGCCATTTGCCACCTATAAGAGAGATGGACTGAATGAAATCGGCTAGCTAGCCAGGGATGATCTTAGAAAGCGGTTCCTGATCCGAGCTAGACAAGCGAATTGATGTGATGAGCGAGCCTGCTTTGAAAGGGACAGCGCATCCAACCACTCTGAGACGTGGACAAGAGGAGTGGGGCCGCCCCCTATAAGCCGAAAAGAAAAGAGCGATGCCGCCCATACTCGTTGTTTGGTAGTGGATTGAGGAGTTATGAGCCCAACTTTGTATCAACAATCAATGAACCAACTGCATTCTACATACGCGAGGCTTCGGTAGGTCGAGAGGGGCTATTGACAGATAAGAGTGTTCCAGTGGAAAAGAAACGATGCCCAGGTACGAGGGAGGAGCAAGTTTTAGCTAATGGAGCAGTTTGAGTATCACCAAATAAAGGACCGCAGGCCTCGGCCTAAGAACGAGAGCGTATTACGTTCACTACAAAATTCAAATAGGACTTCCCCTTTCTTTGCTGAATAAACGTCAGTCTCACCGCTTGAATGCAAATAGGCTGAACTGCACGCTGGAGTTCTCTCGAAGAAAGACCTATCTCCTGGGCGAGCGTTGGAAGAAAGACCTTCTTATTTGTTTGTTTACCAGGCTAAAACATTGCTTTCTAGCGGGTCTCACTCTTTCTATTGATCAAATTTTCGGAAGCATGCTTCAACCATATCCTTTTACCTTTACTCATCCAGTCAAGTAGAAAGATGGTCGACTCTTATAGATGTAGCAGTCGTTCTTTTGTCTTACAGTCCAAATAGCTTATTTAGATTTAGAAATCCCGGGCTAAGATCACTTGTTCGTATGTACTTCCCACCTCACATCGGGTCAGGGATTTCAGTCAATGGATTCCTCTTCCTCTCGGCATTCAAATCCGATGCCACAGATGGGCCTGTTCCTGCTTCCGTGCCTGGTCAGGGAGAGCAAACAGGAGTAGTTGATTCAGACTACCACGTGCTGGTATTGTTACGACTCACTTGGGACATTCCATTCTGCATTCCTTTACTTGGAAGACTTGATCACCGCTTTTATGTATTTGATACAGACATAACTCTAGGGTCACAGGTCGCATTGGATTGGCTACGAAGCCTTTCTCTGGAAGCCGGGAAGAACGAGCCCTTAAATTATTCTATTCTGACTTCTTCTACCAAATGAGCATAGAAAGAAGGGTAGACGCTCCTTTAGCCATCAATCCATAACGAGACTTAGGTGATCCTATCTCTCTTATAGAGAGGGCGAGAAAGAGCTCCATTGAGCGCCAACTCCAGCATTCACACTAGAATCTACTTCCAACCTTTAACACTTGGTCGAGCAAGTCCAGAACTAGGCCCTTAACAGAACCAGGACTAGCCCTTTAGAGAAAAGCGAGCAAGATCCCTTCATCGGAAGGAAAGAGGAGAACGAGGACAGCTGACTACCGCTCCTGCCTTCTGGTACGAGTTTCAATTGGCATAACTTTCATTAAATGGATTAGCCTACCATTTTCCTGAGGGCCTAAAGTTTAGATAGAAAAGTCCTCTCTTTCTATTCATAGAGAATCCATCCTCAAACTAGAGTTCAACTCCTTAGTCCGATCTTAAGATGTTAGGTTCTTTTTAAATTCAAGAAAGCATGAAAAAGGAGGAAAGATAGTCATAAAACACAAGTAAGGTAGCATTTCACCAGCAACCATTGTCACTAGAAATGGTAGATCCCTAGCTAAGGGATACTTCCTCTTTTCACGACGAATTGCACGACTAAGCCCCTTGAGCACTTTAGCAAAGGACTTTCAGAGAGGGTGATAGGGTGATGGAAGAGCTATCGATAGCTATCGTGTACTTGCTTTCTCTTCTTTCTTTTTGAATGACAGTTCATCAAAACAATTGCTAGATCGAGCACGCGACGCGCATAGTCTTAAGTTCAAGAGCGGGTTGTCTCCTCTTCAACATTTCTACTACTTCCTTGCCTCCCCTTTTCAGAGATCTCCTTGTTCTCTTCCCAGATTTTCCTCTAAACTTTCGCCGCCTTCTTCATCATGTTGTTCCATCCTTCAGGGATGTTCGGTAGGTGTCCGGGCTTCCTATAAAATCCTTCCGGCAAGAATGCTGCTTGAACATTGTAAGACATTGAACCGTCTCGCTCTTGTGAACACGGATCATAGGTGGCAAAAGCCGCCGGAATCCTAATGGATTGTCCATAAGCTCTCCTCGCTACTGTAAAAATTGCAAATTTATTTTTATACACTGGCGCAGATGATTGCCCCTAAGGCACCGATGGACCAACGCCTTCGTCTATCACCCGAATTTATAGTAGTAGTGCCAGATCAAGCAGAGAGCGCTTTCAAGGAACGAAGTCATTTGAGTACTATAGTAGGTAGAGGTAAACTTCGTTCTAAAGAGGTATCCGACTCAACACAATAAGTCACTTAATAGGGCTTCTCACATTGGTCCGCGGCAAAGAAAGAGCAAACCAGGCAGAAACTTGATATGCTATTAAACACGGGGGGACCTCCCGGGCTTTCTATTCCTATTCCATAATAAGCCCTACCTACTAGTATAGTACTAGGATCAGGCTTCGTGTTCGTGTTCAAGAATGGGCTGCTAAAGCCTTTTATTTGCCTTTCATGACGATGAATGAATAGTCTTCTCCCTCTGATCATGATCATGGCTTGCTTACAGGGACTTCACTTTTCCCTTGGTTGGATGGAAGTAGCCTCGTCTCGTGGCGCCGGTATCGACCATCGCACGAGCAGAGTGGCCATTTCATTCAGCACTATCTCAACATACATAAGCCCAGCAGACGTAGGCTTCTAATGGGTGATCGCATTCCGCAACTGTAACGGATTCACCCTAGGGGTTCTTCCCTCTTGTCCTCGGCAACCAGCTAGTTTCTCCTTCATCGGACAATCTCGTGCCTGCGGAGGACTCTTACAAATGAAAGAGCCAGAGTCCGCCTTAGAAGGCCTTCTTTGCTGTCCATCTGTGTGAGAGGCATTCTTCAACTTCTGGCCCGATTAATTATTGTAAATTTCAACCCCTCTGTTGTGCACTAAGAACTTTAGGAAGTTTCCTGCTGTTACGTCAAATGCACATTTTTACGGGTTCATCTTCAAGCCGTGTTCTCGCGCGAGAACACTGTCTTGAGATCAGACAAATAACCCGAAGGAAAGACTTCACAACTACATCGTCAATATACACCACCTCTACGATGTTGACAATAAAGTAATGGAAGATGAGGTTCATTGCTCGCTGGTAGGTAACTATAGCGTTCTTCAGACCGAAGGGCATCACCTGCCAGCAGAATAGTCCGTCCGTCCAACAGCACCCGGACAACGGAACGCTGTTTTTGCCTCGTCCTCTTTGGAGATGAAAAGAAGGTTATACCCTAAGTGACCGTCCATGAATGAAAGAATGGATTGCCCAGAAGCTCTGTCCACTAACAGATCCGCGATTGGCATTGGTTTTGGTGGGGCAACATTGAGATTCCGGAATTGCATTCTTTCCCCCCCCAGCCCCCCTTGCTCTGGGCTTTTTGTTGGGGGGAAAAATACGATAGATAAGGGGATCTAATGCGAACCTTGACGCCCGACGGGCGATAAAGGTAAGGGACAGAACCAATGCTGTGTGGAAAGATGCAACGAGGAAACCTCTTCCCG
>JBBPBP010001369.1:0-11827 GCA_037974735.1 Cicer chorassanicum
ATTTGTATCATTGGTTGAACATTTAGGTCATTTTCGTCCTCCCAAGGCTTATTCTCGTCCAATTAGGGTTTTTAACCAATCTTGTGCATCCAATAAGTGATTTTGTGTCATTGGTTGTACATTTAGGTCATTTTCGTCGTCCCAAGGCTTATTCTCGTCCAATTAGGGTTTTTAACCAATCTTGTGCATCCGATAAGTACATTTGTGTCATTGGTTGAACATTTAGGTCATTTTCGTCCTCCCGAGGCTTATTTTTGTTCAATTAGGGTTTTTAACCAATCTTGTGCATCCAATAAGTGATTTTGTGTCATTGGTTGAACATTTAGGTGATTTTCGTCCTTCGTAGGCGTATTCTCATCCAATTATGGTTTTTAACCAATCTTGTGCATCCAATAAGTACATTTGTGTCATTGGTTGAACATTTAGATCATTTTCGTCCTCCCTTGGCTTATTCTCGTCCAATTAGGGTTTTTAACCAATCTTGTGTATCCAATAAGTGATTTTGTGTCATTGGTTGAACATTTAGGTCATTTTCGTCCTCAAAAGGCTTATTCTCATCCAATTAGGGTTTTTAACCAATCTTGTGCATCCAATAAGTACATTTGTATCATTGGTTGAACATTTAGGTCATTTTCCTCCTCCCAAGGCTTATTCTCGTCCAATTAGGGTTTTTAACCAATATTGTGCATCCAATAAGTGATTTTGTGTCATTGGTTGAACATTTAGGTCATTTTCGTCCTCAAAAGGCTTATTCTCGTCCAATTAGAGTTTTTAACCAATCTTGTGCATCCAATAAGTGATTTTGTGTCATTGGTTGAACATTTAGGTCATTTTCGTCCTCCCAAGGCTTATTCTCGTCCAATTAGGGTTTTTAACCAATCTTGTGCATCCAATAAGTACATTTGTGTCTTTGGTTGAACTTTTAGGTCATTTTCGTCTTCCCAAGGCTTATTCTCGTTCAATGAGGGTTTTTTAACCAATCTTGTGCATCCAATAAGTGATTTTGTGTCATTGGTTGAACATTTAGGTGATTTTCGTCCTTCGTAGGCGTATTCTCATCCAATTATGGTTTTTAACCAATCTTGTGCATCCAATAAGTACATTTGTGTCATTGGTTGAACATTTAGATCATTTTCGTCCTCCCTTGGCTTATTCTCGTCCAATTAGGGTTTTTAACCAATCTTGTGCATCCAATAAGTGATTTTGTGTCATTGGTTGAACATTTAGGTCATTTTCGTCCTCAAAAGGCTTATTCTCGTCCAATTAGGGTTTTTAACCAATCTTGTGCATCCAATAAGTACATTTGTATCATTGGTTGAACATTTAGGTCATTTTCGTCCTCCCAAGGCTTATTCTCGTCCAATTAGGGTTTTTAACCAATCTTGTGCATCCAATAAGTGATTTTGTGTCATTGGTTGAACATTTAAGTCATTTTCGTCCTCCCAAAGCTTATTCTCGTCCAATTAGGGTTTTTAACCAATCTTGTGCATCCAATAAGTGATTTTGTGTCATTGGTTGAACATTTAGGTCATTTTCGTCCTCCCAAGGCTTATTCTCGTCCAATTAGGGTTTTTAACCAATCTTGTGCATCCAATAAGTACATTTGTGTCTTTGGTTGAACTTTTTGGTCATTTTCGTCTTCCCAAGGCTTATTCTCGTTCAATGAGGGTTTTTTTACCAATCTTGTGCATCCAATAAGTGATTTTGTGTCATTGGTTGAACATTTAGGTCATTTTCGTCCTGCCAAGGCTTATTCTCGTCCAATTAGGGTTTTTAACCAATCTTGTGTATCCAATAAGTCATTTTGTGTCATTGGTTGAACATTTAGGTCATTTTCGTCATCAAAAGGCTTATTCTTGTCCAATTAGGGTTTTTAACCAATCTTGTGCATCCAATAAGTACATTTGTATCATTGGTTGAACATTTAGGTCATTTTCGTCCTCCCAAGGCTTATTCTCGTCCAATTAGGGTTTTTAACCAATCTTGTGCATCCAATAAGTGATTTTGTGTCATTGGTTGTACATTTAGGTCATTTTCGTCGTCCCAAGGCTTATTCTCGCCCAATTAGGGTTTTTAACCAATCTTGTGCATCCAATAAGTACATTTGTGTCATTGGTTGAACATTTAGGTCATTTTCGTCCTCCCGAGGCTTATTTTTGTTCAATTAGGGTTTTTAACCAATCTTGTGCATCCAATAAGTGATTTTGTGTCATTGGTTGAACATTTAGGTGATTTTCGTCCTTCGTAGGCGTATTCTCATCCAATTATGGTTTTTAACCAATCTTGTGCATCCAATAAGTACATTTGTATCATTGGTTGAACATTTAGGTCATTTTCGTCCTCCCAAGGCTTATTCTCGTCCAATTAGGGTTTTTAACCAATCTTGTGCATCCAATAAGTGATTTTGTGTCATTGGTTGTACATTTAGGTCATTTTCGTCGTCCCAAGGCTTATTCTCGTCCAATTAGGGTTTTTAACCAATCTTGTGCATCCGATAAGTACATTTGTGTCATTGGTTGAACATTTAGGTCATTTTCGTCCTCCCGAGGCTTATTTTTGTTCAATTAGGGTTTTCAACCAATCTTGTGCATCCAATAAGTGATTTTGTGTCATTGGTTGAACATTTAGGTGATTTTCGTCCTTCGTAGGCGTATTCTCATCCAATTATGGTTTTTAACCAATCTTGTGCATCCAATAAGTACATTTGTGTCATTGGTTGAACATTTAGATCATTTTCGTCCTCCCTTGGCTTATTCTCGTCCAATTAGGGTTTTTAACCAATCTTGTGTATCCAATAAGTGATTTTGTGTCATTGGTTGAACATTTAGGTCATTTTCGTCCTCAAAAGGCTTATTCTCGTCCAATTAGGGTTTTTAACCAATCTTGTGCATCCAATAAGTACATTTGTGTCATTGGTTGAACATTTAGGTCATTTTTGTCCTCCCAAGGCTTATTTTCGTCCAATTAGGGTTTTTAACCAATCTTGTGCATCCAATAAGTGATTTTGTGTCATTGGTTGAACATTTAGGTCATTTTCGTCCTCCCTAGGCTTATTCTCGTCCAATTAGGGTTTTTAACCAATCTTGTGCATCCTATAAGTGATTTTGTGTCATTGGTTGAACATTTAGGTCATTTTCGTCCTCTCTGGGCTTATTCTCGTTTAATTAGGGTTTTTAACCAATCTTGTGCATCCAATAAGTGATTTTGTGTCATTGGTTGAACATTTAGGTCATTTTCGTCCTCCCAAGGCTTATTCTCGTCCAATTAGGGTTTTTAAACAATCTTGTGCATCCAATAAGTGATTTTGTGTCATTGGTTGAACATTTAGGTCATTTTCGTCCTCCCAAGGCTTATTCTCGTCCAATTAGGGTTTTTGACCAATCTTGTGCATCCAATAAGTACATTTGTATCATTGGTTGAACATTTAGGTCATTTTCGTCCTCCCAAGGCTTATTCTCGTCCAATTAGGGTTTTTAACCAATCTTGTGCATCCAATAAGTGATTTTGTGTCATTGGTTGAACATTTAGGTCATTTTCGTCCTCCCAAGGCTTATTCTCGTCCTATTAGGATTTTTAACCAATCTTGTGCATCCAATAAGTGATTTTGTGTCATTGTTTGAACATTTAGGTTATTTTTATCCTCCCAAGGCTTATTCTCGTCCAATTAGGGTTTTTAACCAATCTTTTGCATCCAATAAGTACATTTGTTTCATTGGTTGAACATTTAGGTCATTTTCGTCCTCCCAAGGCTTATTCTCGTCCAATTAGGGTTTTTAACCAATCTTGTGCATCCAATAAGTGATTTTGTGTCATTGGTTGAACATTTAGGTCATTTTCATCCTCCCAACGCTTATTCTCGTCCAATTAGGGTTTTTAACCAATCTTATGCATCCAATAAGAACATTTGTGTCATTGGTTGAACATTTAGGTCATTTTCGTCCTCCCAAGGCCTATGCTCGTCCAATTAGGGTTTTTAACCAATCTTGTGCATCCAATAAGTACATTTGTATCATTGGTTGAACATTTAGGTCATTTTCGTCCTCCCAAGGCTTATTCTCGTCCAATTAGGGTTTTTAACCAATCTTGTGCATCCAATAAGTGATTTTGTGTCATTGGTTGAACATTTAGGTCATTTTCCTCCTCCCAAGGCTTATTCTCGTCCTATTAGGGTTTTTAACCAACCTTGTGAATCCAATAAATGATTTTGCGTCATTGGTTGAACATTTAGGTCATTTTCGTCCTCCCAAGGCTTATTCTCGTCCAATTAGGGTTTTTAACCAATCTTGTGCATCCAATAAGTGATTTTGTGTCATTGGTTGAACATTTAGGTCATTTTCGTCGTCCAAAGGCTTATTCTCGTATAATTAGGGTTTTTAACCAATCTTGTGCATCCAATAAGTGATTTTGTGTCATTGGTTGAACATTTAGGTCATTTTCGTCCTCCCAAGGCTTATTCTCGTCCAATTAGGGTTTTTAACCAATCTTGTGCATCCAATAAGTGATTTTGTGTCATTGGTCTAACATTTAGGTCATGTTCCCCCTCTCAATGCTTATTCTCGTCCAATTAGGGTTTTTAACCAATCTTGGGCATCCAATAAGTGATTTTATGTCATTGGTCTAACATTTAGGTCATGTTCACCCTCTCAATGCTTATTCTCGTCCAATTAGAGTTTTTAACCAATCTTGTGCATCCAATAAGTGATTTTGTGTCATTGGTTGAACATTTAGGTCATTTTCGTCCTCCCAAGGCTTATTCTCGTCCAATTAGGGTTTTTAACCAATCTTGTGCATCCAATAAGTACATTTGTGTCATTGGTTGAACATTTAGGTCATTTTCGTCCTCCCAAGGCTTATTCTCGTCCAATTAGGGTTTTTAACCAATGTTGTGCATCCAATAAGTACATTTGTGTCATTGTTTGAACATTTAGGTCATTTTCGTCCTTCCTAGGCTTATTCTCGTCCAATTAGGGTTTTTAACCAATCTTGTGCATCCAATAAGTACATTTGTGTCATTGGTTGAACATTTAGATCATTTTCATCCTCCCAAGGCTTATTCTCGTCCAATTAGGGTTTTTAACCAATCTTATGCATCCAATAAGTGATTTTGTGACATTGGTTGAACATTTAGGTCATTTTCGTCCTCCCAAGGCTTATTCTCGTCCAATTAGGGTTTTTAACCAATCTTGTGCATCCAATAAGTACATTTGTGTCATTGGTTGAACATTTAGGTCATTTATGTCCTCCAAAGGTATATTCTCGTCCAATTAGAGTTTTTAACCAATCTTGTGCATCCAATAAGTGATTTTGTGTCATTGGTTGAACATTTAGGTCATTTTCGTCCTCCCAAGGCTTATTCTCGTCCAATTAGGGTTTTTAACCAATCTTGTGCATCCAATAAGTACATTTGTGTCTTTGGTTGAACTTTTTGGTCATTTTCGTCTTCCCAAGGCTTATTCTCGTTCAATGAGGGTTTTTAACCAATCTTGTGCATCCAATAAGTACATTTGTCTCATTGGTTGAACATTTAGGTCATTTTCGTCCTCCCAAGGCTTATTCTCGTCCAATTAGGGTTTTTAACCAATATTGTGCATCCAATAAGTGATTTTGTGTCATTGGTTGAACATTTAGGTCATTTTCGTCCTCAAAAGGCTTATTCTCGTCCAATTAGAGTTTTTAACCAATCTTGTGCATCCAATAAGTGATTTTGTGTCATTGGTTGTACATTTAGGTCATTTTCGTCGTCCCAAGGCTTATTCTTGTCCAATTAGGGTTTTTAACCAATCTTGTGCATCCGATAAGTACATTTGTGTCATTGGTTGAACATTTAGGTCATTTTCGTCCTCCCGAGGCTTATTTTTGTTCAATTAGGGTTTTTAACCAATCTTGTGCATCCAATAAGTGATTTTGTGTCATTTGTTGAACATTTAGGTGATTTTCGTCCTTCGTAGGCGTATTCTCATCCAATTATGGTTTTTAACCAATCTTGTGCATCCAATAAGTACATTTGTGTCATTGGTTGAACATTTAGATCATTTTCGTCCTCCCTTGGCTTATTCTCGTCGAATTAGGGTTTTTAACCAATCTTGTGTATCCAATAAGTGATTTTGTGTCATTGGTTAAACATTTAGGTCATTTTCGTCCTCAAAAGGCTTATTCTCACCCAATTAGGGTTTTTAACCAATCTTGTGCATCCAATAAGTACATTTGTGTCATTAGTTGAACATTTAGGTCATTTTCATCATCCCAAGGCTTATTCTCGTCCAATTAGGGTTTTTAACCAATCTTCTACATCCAATAAGTGGTTTTGTGTCATTGGTTGAACATTTAGGTCATTTTCGTCCTGCCAAGGCTTATTCTCGTCCAATTAGGGTTTTTAACCAATCTTTTACATCCAATAAGTGATTTTGTGTCATTGGTTGAACATTTAGGTCATTTTCGTCCTCCCAAGGATTATTTTCGTGCAATTAGAGTTTTTAACCAATCTTGTGCATCCAATAAGTACATTTGTGTCATTGGTTGAATATTTAGATCATTTTCGTCCTCCCTTGGCTTATTCTCGTCCAATTAGGGTTTTTAACCAATCTTGTGCATCCAATAAGTACATTTGTGTCATTGGTTGAACATTTAGGTCATTTTCGTCCTCCCGAGGCTTATTTTCGTCCAATTAGGGTTTTTAACACATCTTGTGCATCCAATAAGTGATTTTGTGTCATTGGTTGAACATTTAGGTCATTTTAGTCCTTCGTAGGCGTATTCTCATCCAATTATGGTTTTTAACCAATCTTGTGCATCCAATAAGTACATTTGTGTCATTGGTTGAACATTTAGATCATTTTCGTCCTCCCTTGGCTTATTCTCGTCGAATTAGGGTTTTTAACCAATCTTGTGTATCCAATAAGTGATTTTGTGTCATTGGTTAAACATTTAGGTCATTTTCGTCCTCAAAAGGCTTATTGTCACCCATTTAGGGTTTTTAACCAATCTTGTGCATCCAATAAGTACATTTGTGTCATTGGTTGAACATTTAGGTTATTATGTCCTCCCAAGGCTTATTCTCGTCCAATGAGGGTTTTTTACCAATCTTGTGCATCCAATAAGTGATTTTGTGTCATTGGTTGAACATTTAGGTCATTTTCGTCCTCAAAAGGCTTATTCTCGTCCAATTAGGGTTTTTAACCAATCTTGTGCATCCAATAAGTACATTTGTGTCTTTGGTTGAACTTTTAGGTCATTTTCGTCTTCCCAAGGCTTATTCTCTTTCAATGAGGGTTTTTTTACCAATCTTGTGCATCCAATAAGTGATTTTGTGTCATTGGTTGAACATTTAGGTCATTTTCGTCCTGCCAAGGCTTATTCTCGTC
The DNA here is from genome assembly GCA_037974735.1 of Cicer chorassanicum. Taxonomy (NCBI): domain Eukaryota; kingdom Viridiplantae; phylum Streptophyta; class Magnoliopsida; order Fabales; family Fabaceae; genus Cicer; species Cicer chorassanicum. Next base: position 7,362 of record JBBPBP010001369.1, read on the forward strand.
CAATTAGGGTTTTTAACCAATCTTGTGTATCCAATAAGTCATTTTGTGTCATTGGTTGAACATTTAGGTCATTTTCGTCATCAAAAGGCTTATTCTTGTCCAATTAGGGTTTTTAACCAATCTTGTGCATCCAATAAGTACATTTGTATCATTGGTTGAACATTTAGGTCATTTTCGTCCTCCCAAGGCTTATTCTCGTCCAATTAGGGTTTTTAACCAATCTTGTGCATCCAATAAGTGATTTTGTGTCATTGGTTGTACATTTAGGTCATTTTCGTCGTCCCAAGGCTTATTCTCGCCCAATTAGGGTTTTTAACCAATCTTGTGCATCCAATAAGTACATTTGTGTCATTGGTTGAACATTTAGGTCATTTTCGTCCTCCCGAGGCTTATTTTTGTTCAATTAGGGTTTTTAACCAATCTTGTGCATCCAATAAGTGATTTTGTGTCATTGGTTGAACATTTAGGTGATTTTCGTCCTTCGTAGGCGTATTCTCATCCAATTATGGTTTTTAACCAATCTTGTGCATCCAATAAGTACATTTGTGTCATTGGTTGAACATTTAGATCATTTTCGTCCTCCCTTGGCTTATTCTCGTCGAATTAGGAATTTTAACCAATCTTGTGTATCCAATAAGTGATTTTGTGTCATTGGTTAAACATTTAGGTCATTTTCGTCCTCAAAAGGCTTATTCTCACCCAATTAGGGTTTTTAACCAATCTTGTGCATCCAATAAGTACATTTGTGTCATTGGTTGAACATTTAGGTCATTATGTCCTCCCAAGGCTTATTCTCGTCCAATGAGGGTTTTTTACCAATCTTGTGCATCCAATAAGTGATTTTGTGTCATTGGTTGAACATTTAGGTCATTTTCGTCCTCCCAAGGCTTATTCTCGTCTAATTAGGGTTTTTAAGCAATCTTCTGCATCCAATAAGTAATTTTGTGTCATTGGTTGAACATTTAGGTCATTTTCATCATCCCAAGGCTTATTCTCGTCCAATTAGGGTTTTTAACCAATCTTCTCCATCCAATAAGTGATTTTGTGTCATTGGTTGAACATTTAGGTCATTTTCATTCTCCCAAGGCTTATTCTCGTCCAATTAGGGTTTTTAACCAATCTTTTACATCCAATAAGTGATTTTGTGTCATTGGTTGAACATTTAGGTCATTTTCGTCCTCCCAAGGCTTATTTTCGTGCAATTAGAGTTTTTAACCAATCTTGTGCATCCAATAAGTACATTTGTGTCATTGGTTGAACATTTAGATCATTTTCGTCCTCCCTTGGCTTATTCTCGTCCAATTAGGGTTTTTAACCAATCTTGTGTATCCAATAAGTCATTTTGTGTCATTGGTTGAACATTTAGGTCATTTTCGTCATCAAAAGGCTTATTCTTGTCCAATTAGGGTTTTTAACCAATCTTGTGCATCCAATAAGTACATTTGTATCATTGGTTGAACATTTAGGTCATTTTCGTCCTCCCAAGGCTTATTCTCGTCCAATTAGGGTTTTTAACCAATCTTTTGCATCCAATAAGTGATTTTGTGTCATTGGTTGAACATTTAGGTCATTTTCGTCCTCCCAAGGCTTATTCTCATCCAATTAGGATTTTTAACCAATCTTGTGCATCCAATAAGTGATTTTGTGTCGTTGGTTGAACATTTAGGTCATTTTCGTCCTCCATAGGCTTATTCTAGTCCAATTAGGGTTTTTAACCAATCTAGTGCATCCAATAAGTACATTTGTGTCATTGGTTGAACATTTAGGTCATTTTCGTCCTCCCAAGGCTTATTCTCGTCCAATTAGGGTTTTTAACCAATCTTGTGCATCCAATAAGTACATTTGTGTCGTTGGTTGAACATTTAGGTCATTTTCGTCCTCCCAAGGCTTATTCTCGTCCAATTTGGGTTTTTAACCAATCTTGTGCATACAATAAGTACATTTGTGTCGTTGGTTGAACATTTAGGTCATTTTCGTCCTCCCAAGGCTTATTCTCGTCCAATTAGGGTTTTTAACCAATCTTGTGCATCCAATAAGTACATTTGTGTCATTGGTTGAACATTTAGGTCATTTTCGTCCTCGCGAGGCTTATTTTCGTCCAATTAGGGTTTTTAACCAATCTTGTGCATCCAATAAGTGATTTTGTGTCATTGGTTGAACATTTAGGTCATTTTCGTCCTTCGTAGGCGTATTCTCATCCAATTATGGTTTTTAACCAATCTTGTGCATCCAATAAGTACATTTGTGTCATTGGTTGAACATTTAGATCATTTTCGTCCTCCCTTGGCTTATTCTCGTCGAATTAGGGTTTTTAACCAATCTTGTGTATCCGATAAGTGATTTTGTGTCATTGGTTAAACATTTAGGTCATTTTCGTCCTCAAAAGGCTTATTCTCACCCAATTAGGGTTTTTAACCAATCTTGTGCATCCAATAAGTACATTTGTGGCATTGGTTGAACATTTAGGTCATTATGTCCTCCCAAGGCTTATTCTCGTCCAATGAGGGTTTTTTACCAATCTTGTGCATCCAATAAGTGATTTTGTGTCATTGGTTGAACATTTAGGTCATTTTCGTCCTTCGTAGGCGTATTCTCATCCAATTATGGTTTTTAACCAATCTTGTGCATCCAATAAGTACATTTATGTCATTGGTTGAACATTTAGATCATTTTCGTCCTCCCTTGACTTATTCTCGTCGAATTAGGGTTTTTAACCAATCTTGTGTATCCAATAAGTGATTTTGTGTCATTGGTTAAACATTTAGGTCATTTTCGTCCTCAAAAGGCTTATTCTCACCCAATTAGGGTTTTTAACCAATCTTGTGCATCCAATAAGTACATTTGTGTCATTGGTTGAACATTTAGGTCATTATGTCCTCCCAAGGCTTATTCTCGTCCAATGAGGGTTTTTTACCAATCTTGTGCATCCAATAAGTGATTTTGTGTCATTGGTTGAACATTTAGGTCATTTTCGTCCTTCGTAGGCGTATTCTCATCCAATTAGGGTTTTTAACCAATCTTGTGCATCCAATAAGTACATTTGTGTCATTGGTTGAACATTTAGATCATTTTCGCCCTCCCTTGGCTTATTCTCGTCGAATTAGGGTTTTTAACCAATCTTGTGTATCCAATAAGTGATTTTGTGTCATTGGTTGAACATTTAGGTCATTTTCGTCCTCCCAAGGCTTATTCTCGTCCAATTAGGGTTTTTAACCAATCTTGTGCATCCAATAAGTACATTTGTGTCATTGGTTGAACATTTAGGTCATTTTCGTCCTCCCGAGGCTTATTTTCGTCCAATTAGGGTTTTTAACCAATCTTGTGCATCCAATAAGTGATTTTGTGTCATTGGTTGAACATTTAGGTCATTTTCGTCCTTCGTAGGCTTATTCTCATCCAATTAGGGTTTTTAACCAATCTTGTGCATCCAATAAGTACATTTGTGTCATTGGTTGAACATTTAGATCATTTTCGTCCTCCCTTGGCTTATTCTCGTCGAATTAGGGTTTTTAACCAATCTTGTGTATCCAATAAGTGATTTTGTGTCATTGGTTAAACATTTAGGTCATTTTCGTCCTCAAAAGGCTTATTCTCACCCAATTAGGGTTTTTAACCAATCTTGTGCATCCAATAAGTACATTTGTGTCATTGGTTGAACATTTAGGTCATTTTCATCATCCCAAGGCTTATTCTCGTCCAATTAGGGTTTTTAACCAATCTTCTACATCCAATAAGTGGTTTTGTGTCATTGGTTGAACATTTAGGTCATTTTCGTCCTGCCAAGGCTTATTCTCGTCCAATTAGGGTTTTTAACCAATCTTTTACATCCAATAAGTGATTTTGTGTCATTGGTTGAACATTTAGGTCATTTTCGTCCTCCCAAGGATTATTTTCGTGCAATTAGAGTTTTTAACCAATCTTGTGCATCCAATAAGTACATTTGTGTCATTGGTTGAATATTTAGATCATTTTCGTCCTCCCTTGGCTTATTCTCGTCCAATTAGGGTTTTTAACCAATCTTGTGCATCCAATAAGTACATTTGTGTCATTGGTTGAACATTTAGGTCATTTTCGTCCTCCCGAGGCTTATTTTCGTCCAATTAGGGTTTTTAACACATCTTGTGCATCCAATAAGTGATTTTGTGTCATTGGTTGAACATTTAGGTCATTTTAGTCCTTCGTAGGCGTATTCTCATCCAATTATGGTTTTTAACCAATCTTGTGCATCCAATAAGTACATTTGTGTCATTGGTTGAACATTTAGATCATTTTCGTCCTCCCTTGGCTTATTCTCGTCGAATTAGGGTTTTTAACCAATCTTGTGTATCCAATAAGTGATTTTGTGTCATTGGTTAAACATTTAGGTCATTTTCGTCCTCAAAAGGCTTATTGTCACCCATTTAGGGTTTTTAACCAATCTTGTGCATCCAATAAGTACATTTGTGTCATTGGTTGAACATTTAGGT
>JBBPBP010001370.1:0-11823 GCA_037974735.1 Cicer chorassanicum
TTCTTCTCCTAAATTTATGACTGTGTCTCGGGTTCCGTGTCAGATTTCAAACCCTAGCCATCGTCTGGCCCGAAAATACCGATTTCGGCCCATTTTTGTCGGGTGGTTCGAAAATCGCCCGAAAAGTCCAGATGAAATCGACGACTGCGAGATCCTTTTAGCTTTCTTCTCCTAAATTTATGACTGTGTCTCGGGTTCCTTGTAAGATTTCAAACCATAGCCATCGTCTGGCCTGAAAATACCGATTTCGGCCCATTTTTGTCGGGTGGTACGAAAATCGCCGGAAAAGTGAAGATGAAATCGACGACCGCGAGATCCTTGTAGCATTCTTTTCCAAAATTTATGACTGTGTCTCGGGTTCCGTGTCGGATTTCAAACCCTAGCCATCGTCTGGCCCGAAAATACCGATTTCGGCCCATTTTTGTCGGGTGGTTCGAAAATCGCCCGAAAAGTGCAGATGAAATCGACGACTGCGAGATCCTTGTAGCATTCTTCTCCTAAATTTATGACTGTGTCTCGGGTTCCGTGTCGGATTTCAAACCCTAGCCATCGTTTGGCCCGAAAAGTACCGATTTCGGCCCATTTTTGTGGGGTGGTACGAAAATCGCCTGAAAAGTCCAGATGAAATCGACGACCGCGATATCCTTGTAGCATTTTACTCCTAAATTTATGACTGTGTCTCGGGTTCGGTGTCGGATTTCAAATCCTAGCCATCGTCTGGCCCGAAAATACCGATTTCGGCCCATTTTTGTCGAGTGGTACGAAAATCGCCCGAAAAGTCCAGATGAAATCGACGACCGCGATATCCTTGTAGCATTCTACTCCTAAATTTATGACTGTGTCTCGGGTTCGGTGTCGGATTTCAAACCCTAGCCATCGTTTGGCCCGAAAATACCGATTTCGGCCCATTTTTGTCGGGTGGTACGAAAATCGCCCGAAAAGTCCAGATGAAATCGACGACCGCGAGTCCTTGTAGCATTCTTCTCCAAAATTTATGACTGTGTCTCGGGGTTTGTGTCGGATTTCAAACCCTAGCCATTGTCTGGCCCGAAAATACCGATTTCGGCCCATTTTTGTCGGGTGGTACGAAAATCGCCGGAAAAGTGCAGATGAAATCGACGACCGCGAGATCCTTGTAGCACTCTTCTCCAAAATTTATGACTGTGTCTCAGATTCCGCGTCGGATTTCAAACCCTAGCCATCGTCGGGCCCGAAAATACCGATTTCGGCCCATTTTTGTCGGGTGGTACGAAAATCGCCCGAAAAGTCCAGATGAAATCGACGACTGCGAGATCCTTGTAGCATTCTTCTCCTAAATTTATGACTGTGTCTCGGGTTCCGTGTCGGATTTCAAACCCTAGCCATCGTTTGGCCCGAAAAATACCGACATTTTTGTCGGGTGGTACGAAAATCGCCCGAAAAGTCCAGATGAAATCAACGACCGCGAGATCCTTGTAGCATTCTTCTCCAAAATTTATGAATGTGTCTCGGGTTCCGTGTCGGATTTCAAACCCTAGCCATCGTCTGGCCCGAAAATACCGATTTCGGCCCATTTTTGTCAGGTGGTACGAAAATCGCCCGAAAATTCCAGATGAAATCGACGACCGCGAGATCCTTATAGCATTCTTCTCCTAAATTTATGACTGTGTCTCGGGTTCCGTGCCGGATTTCAAACCCTAGCCATCGTCTGGCCCGAAAATACCGATTTCGGCCCATTTTTGTCGGGTGGTACGATAATCGCCTGAAAAGTGCAGATGAAATCGACGACCGCGAGATCCTTGTAGCATTCTTCTCCTAAATTTATGACTGTGTCTCGGGTTTCGTGTCGTATTTCAAACCCTAGCCATCGTCTAGCCCGAAAAATACCGATTTCGGCCCATTTTTGTCGGGTGGTACGAAAATCGCCCGAAAAGTCCAGATGAAATCGACGACCGCAAGATCCTTTTAGCATTCTTCTCCTAAATTTATGACTCTGTCTCGAGTTCCGGGTCAGATTTCAAATCCTAGCCATCGTCTGGCTCGAAAATACCGATTTCGGCCCAATTTTGTCAAGTGGTACGAAAATCGCCCGAAAAGTCCAGATGAAATCGATGACCGCGATATCCTTGTAGCATTCTTCTCCTAAATTTATGACTGTGTCTCGGGTTCGGTGTCGGATTTCAAACCCTAGCCATCGTTTGGCCCGAAAATACCGATTTCGGCGCATTTTTGTCGGTTGGTACGAAAATCGCCCGAAAAGTCCAGATGAAATCGACGACCGCGAGATCCTTGTAGCATTCTTCTCCTAAATTTATGACTGTGTCTCGAGTTCGGTGTCGGATTTCAAACCCTAGCCATCGTCTGGCCCGAAAATACCGATTTCGGCCCATTTTTGTCGGGTAGTACGAAAATCGCCCGTAAAGTCCAGATGAAATCGACGACCGCGAGATCCTTTTAGCATTCTTCTCCTAAATTTATGACTGTGTCTCGGGTTCGGTGTCGGATTTCAAACCCTAGCCATCGTTTGGCCCGAAAATACCGATTTCGGCCCATTTTTGTCGGGTGGTACGAAAATCGCCCGAAAAGTCCAGATGAAATCGCAACCGCGAGATCCTTGTAGCATTCTTCTCCAAAATTTATGACTGTGTCTCGGGTTCCGTGTCGGATTTCAAACCCTAGCCATCGTCTGGCCCGAAAATACTGATTTCGGCCCATTTTTGTCGGGTGGTTCTAAAATCGCCCGAAAAGTGCAGATGAAATCGACGACTGCGAGATCCTTGTAGCATTCTTCTCCTAAATTTATGACTGTGTCTCGGGTTCCATGTCGGATTTCAAACCCTAGCCATCGTCTGGCCCAAAAATACCGATTTTGGCCCATTTTTGTCGGGTGGTTCGAAAATCGCCCGAAAAGTGCAGATGAAATCGACGACTGCGAGATCCTTGTAGCATTCTTCTCCTTAATTTATGACTGGGTCTCGGGTTCTGTGTCGGATTTCAAACCCTAGCCATCGTTTGGCCCGAAAAATACTGATTTCGGCCCATTTTTGTCGAGTGGTACGAAAATCGCCCGAAAATTCCAGATGAAATCGACGACCGCGATATCCTTGTAGCATTCTACTCCTAAATTTATGACTGTGTCTCGGGTTCGGTGTCGGATTTCAAACCCTAGCCATCGTTTGGCCCGAAAATACCGATTTCGGCCCATTTTTGTCGGGTGGTACGAAAATCGCCCGAAAAGTCCAGATGAAATCGACGACCGCGAGATCCTTGTAGCATTCTTCTCTTAAATTTATGACTGTGTCTCGGTTTCCGTGTCGGATTTCAAACCCTAGCCATCGTCTGGCCCGAAAATACCGATTTCGGCCCATTTTTGTCGGGTTGTAGGAAAATCGCCCGAAAAGTCCAGATGAAATCGACGACCGCGAGATCCTTGTAGCAATCTTCTCCTAAATTTATGACTGTGTCTTGGGTTCCGTGTTGGATTTCAAACCCTAGCCATCGTCTGGCTCGAAAATACCGATTTCTGCCCATTTTTGTCTGGTGGTACGAAAATCGCCCGAGAAGTACAGATGAAATCGACGGCCGCGAGATCCTTGTAGAATTCTTCTCCTGAATTTATGTGTCTCTCTCGGGTTCCGTATTGGATTTCAAACCCTAGCCATCGTCTGGCCCGAAAATACCGATTTCAGCACATTTTTGTCGGGTGGTACGAAAATCGCCCGAAAAGTCCAGATGAAATCGACGACCGCGAGATCCTTGTAGCATTCTTCTCCTAAACTTATGACTGTGTCTCGGATTCCGTGTCGGATTTCAAACCCTAGCCATCGTCTGGCCCGAAAATACCGATTTCGGCCCATTTTTGTCGGGTGGTACGAAAATCGCCCGAAAAGTCCAGATGAAATCGACGACCGCGAGATCCTTGTAGCATTCTACTCCTAAATTTATGAATGTGTCTCGGGTTCGGTGTCGGATTTCAAACCCTAGCCATCGTTTGGCCCGAAAATACCGATTTCGGCCCATTTTTGTCGGGTGGTACGTAAATCGCCCGAAAAGTCCAGATGAAATCGACGACCTCGAGATCCTTGTAGCATTCTTCTCCAAAATTTATGACTGTGTCTCGGGTTTTGTGTCGGATTTCAAACCCTAGCCATCGTCTGGCCCGAAAATACCGATTTCGGCCCATTTTTGTCGGGTGGTACGAAAATCGCCGGAAAAGTGCAGATGAAATCGACGACCTCGAGATCCTTGTAGCATTCTTCTCCTAAATTTATGACTGTGTCTCGGGTTCCGTGTCGGATTTCAAACCCTAGCCATCGTCTGGCCCGAAAATACCGATTTCGGCCCATTTTTGTCGGGTGGTTCGACAATCGCCAGAAAAGTGCAGATGAAATCGACGACTGCGAGATCCTTGTAGCATTCTTCTCCTAAATTTATGACTGTGTCTCGGGTTCCGTGTCGGATTTCAAACCCTAGCCATCGTTTGGCCCGAAAAATACCGATTTCAGCCCATTTTTGTGGGGTGGTACGAAAATCGACCCAAAATTCCAGATGAAATCGACGACCGCGAGATCCTTGTAGCATTCTTCTCCTAAATTTATGGCTGTGTCTCGGGTTCCGTGTCGGATTTCAAACCCTAGCCATCGTCTGGCCCGAAAATACCGATTTCGGCCCATTTTTGTCGGGTGGTACGAAAATCGCCCGTAAAGTCCAGATGAAATCGACGACCGCGAGATCCTTTTAGCTTTCTTCTCCTAAATTTATGACTCTGTCTCGGGTTCCTTGTCAGATTTCAAACCCTAGCCATCGTCTGGCCTGAAAATACCGATTTCGGCCCATTTTTGTCGGGTGGTACGAAAATCGCCGGAAAAGTGCAGATGAAATCGACGACCTAGAGATCCTTGTAGCATTCTTCTCCTAAATTATGACTGTGTCTCGGGTTCCGTGTCGGATTTCAAACCCTAGCCATCGTCTGGCCCGAAAATACCGATTTCGGCCCATTTTTGTCGGGTGGTTCGAAAATCGCCAGAAAAGTGCAGATGAAATCGACGACTGCGAGATCATTGTAGCATTCTTCTCCTAAATTTATGACTGTGTCTCGAGTTCCGTGTCGGATTTCAAACCCTAGCCATTGTTTGGCCCGAAAAATACCGATTTCAGCCCATTTTTGTGGGGTGGTACGAAAATCGCCCGAAAATTCCAGATGAAATCGACGACCGCGAGATCCTTGTAGCATTCTTCTCCTAAATTTATGACTGTGTCTCGGGTTCCGTGTCGGATTTCAAACCCTAGCCATCGTTTGGCCCGAAAAGTACCGATTTCGGCCCATTTTTGTCGGGTGGTTCTAAAATCGCCCGAAAAGTGCAGATGATATCGACGACTGCGAGATCCTTGTAGCATTCTTCTCCTAAATTTATGACTGTGTCTCGGGTTCCGTGTCGGATTTCAAACCCTAGCCATCGTTTGGCCCGAAAAGTACCGATTTCGGCCCATTTTTGTCGGGTGGTACGAAAATCGCCCGAAAAGTCCACATGAAATCAACGACCGCGAGATCCTTGTAGCATTCTTCTCCTAAATTTATGACTGTGTCTCGGGTTCCGTGTCGGATTTCAAACCCTAGCCATCGTCTGGCCCGAAAATACCGATTTCGGCCCATTTTTGTCGGGTGGTACGAAAATCGGCGGAAAAGTGCAGATGAAATCGACGACCGCTAGATCCTTGTAGCATTCTTCTCCAAAATTTATGACTGTGTCTCGGGTTCCGTGTCGGATTTCAAACCCTAGCCATCGTCTGGCCCGAAAATACCGATTTCGGCCCATTTTTGTCAGGTGGTTTGAAAATCGCCTGAAAAGTCCAGATGAAATCGACGACTGCGAGATCCTTTTAGCTTTCTTCTCCTAAATTTATGACTCTGTCTTGGGTTCCTTGTCGTATTTCAAACCCTAGCCATCGTCTAGCCCGAAAAATACCGATTTCGGCCCATTTTTGTCGGGTGGTATGAAAATCGCCCGAAAAGTCCAGATGAAATCGACGACCGCGAGATCCTTGTAGCATTCTACTCCTAAATTTATGAATGTGTCTCGGGTTCGGTGTCGGATTTCAAACCCTAGCCATCGTTTGGCCCGAAAATACCGATTTCGGCCCATTTTTGTTGGGTGGTACGAAAATCGCCCGAAAAGTCCAGATGAAATCGACGACCTCGAGATCCTTGTAGCATTCTTCTCCAAAATTTATGACTGTGTCTCGGGTTTTGTGTCGGATTTCAAACCCTAGCCATCGTCTGGCCCGAAAATACCGATTTCGGCCCATTTTTGTCGGGTGGTACGAAAATCGCCGGAAAAGTGCAGATGAAATCGACGACCTCGAGATCCTTGTAGCATTCTTCTCCTAAATTATGACTGTGTCTCGGGTTCCGTGTCGGATTTCAAACCCTAGCCATCGTCTGGCCCGAAAATACCGATTTCGGCCCATTTTTGTCGGGTGGTTCGAAAATCGCCAGAAAAGTGCAGATGAAATCGACGACTGCGAGATCCTTGTAGCATTCTTCTCCTAAATTTATGACTGTGTCTCGGGTTCCGTGTCGGATTTCAAACCCTAGCCATCGTTTGGCCCGAAAAATACCGATTTCAGCCCATTTTTGTGGGGTGGTACGAAAATCGCCCGAAAATTCCAGATGAAATCGACGACCGCGAGATCCTTGTAGCATTCTTCTCCTAAATTTATGGCTGTGTCTCGGGTTCCGTGTCGGATTTCAAACCCTAGCCATCGTCTGGCCCGAAAATACCGATTTCGGCCCATTTTTGTCGGGTGGTACGAAAATCGCCCGTAAAGTCCAGATGAAATCGACGACTGCGAGATCCTTTTAGCTTTCTTCTCCTAAATTTATGACTCTGTCTCGGGTTCCTTGTCAGATTTCAAACCGTAGCCATCGTCTGGCCTGAAAATACCGATTTCGGCCCATTTTTGTCGGGTGGTACAAAAATCGCCCGAAAAGTCCAGATGAAATCGACGACCGCGAGATACTTGTAGCATTCTTCTCCTAAATTTATGACTGTGTCTCGGGTTCCGTGTCGGATTTCAAACCCTAGCCATCGTCTGGCCCGAAAATACCGATTTCGGCCCATTTTTGTCGAGTGGTACGAAAATCGCCGGAAAAGTGCAGATGAAATCGACGACCGCGAGATCCTTGTAGCATTCTTCTCCAAAATTTATGACTGTGTCTCGGGTTCCGTGTCGGATTTCAAACCCTAGCCATCGTCTGGCCCGAAAATACCGATTTCGGCCCATTTTTGTCGGGTGGTTTGAAAATCGCCCGAAAAGTCCAGATGAAATCGACGACTGCGAGATCCTTTTAGCTTTGTTCTCCTAAATTTATGACTCTGTCTCGGGTTCCTTGTCAGTTTTCAAACCGTAGCCATTGTCTGGCCTGAAAATACCGATTTCGGCCCATTTTTATCGGGTGGTACGAAAATCGCCCGAAAAGTCCAGATGAAATCGACGACCGCGAGATCCTTGTAGCATTCTTCTCCTAAATTTATGGCTGTGTCTCGGGTTTCGTGTCGGATTTCAAACCCTAGCCATCGTCTGGCCCGAAAATACCGATTTCGGCCCATTTTTGTCGGGTGGTACGAAAATCGCCCGTAAAGTCCAGATGAAATCGACGACCGCGAGATCCTTTTAGCTTTCTTCTCCTAAATTTATGACTCTGTCTCGGGTTCCTTGTCAGATTTCAAACCGTAGCCATCGTCTGGCCTGAAAATACCGATTTCGGCCCATTTTTGTCGGGTGGTACGAAAATCGGCCGAAAAGTCCAGATGAAATCGACGACCGCGAGATCCTTGTAGCATTCTTCTCCAAAATTTATGACTGTGTCTCGGGTTCCGTGTCGGATTTCAAACCCTAGCCATCGTCTGGCCCGAAAATACCGATTTCGGCCCATTTTTGTCGGGTGGTACGAAAATCGCCCGTAAAGTCCAGATGAAATCGACGACCGCGAGATCCTTTTAGCTTTCTTCTCCTAAATTTATGACTCTGTCTCGGGTTCCTTGTCAGATTTCAAACCCTAGCCATCGTCTGGCCTGAAAATACCGATTTCGGCCCATTTTTGTCGGGTGGTACGAAAATCGCCGGAAAAGTGCAGATGAAATCGACGACCTAGAGATCCTTGTAGCATTCTTCTCCTAAATTATGACTGTGTCTCGGGTTCCGTGTCGGATTTCAAACCCTAGCCATCGTCTGGCCCGAAAATACCGATTTCGGCCCATTTTTGTCGGGTGGTTCGAAAATCGCCAGAAAAGTGCAGATGAAATCGACGACTGCGAGATCATTGTAGCATTCTTCTCCTAAATTTATGACTGTGTCTCGAGTTCCGTGTCGGATTTCAAACCCTAGCCATTGTTTGGCCCGAAAAATACCGATTTCAGCCCATTTTTGTGGGGTGGTACGAAAATCGCCCGAAAATTCCAGATGAAATCGACGACCGCGAGATCCTTGTAGCATTCTTCTCCTAAATTTATGACTGTGTCTCGGGTTCCGTGTCGGATTTCAAACCCTAGCCATCGTTTGGCCCGAAAAGTACCGATTTCGGCCCATTTTTGTCGGGTGGTTCTAAAATCGCCCGAAAAGTGCAGATGATATCGACGACTGCGAGATCCTTGTAGCATTCTTCTCCTAAATTTATGACTGTGTCTCGGGTTCCGTGTCGGATTTCAAACCCTAGCCATCGTTTGGCCCGAAAAGTACCGATTTCGGCCCATTTTTGTCGGGTGGTACGAAAATCGCCCGAAAAGTCCACATGAAATCAACGACCGCGAGATCCTTGTAGCATTCTTCTCCTAAATTTATGACTGTGTCTCGGGTTCCGTGTCGGATTTCAAACCCTAGCCATCGTCTGGCCCGAAAATACCGATTTCGGCCCATTTTTGTCGGGTGGTACGAAAATCGGCGGAAAAGTGCAGATGAAATCGACGACCGCTAGAGCCTTGTAGCATTCTTCTCCAAAATTTATGACTGTGTCTCGGGTTCCGTGTCGGATTTCAAACCCTAGCCATCGTCTGGCCCGAAAATACCGATTTCGGCCCATTTTTGTCAGGTGGTTTGAAAATCGCCTGAAAAGTCCAGATGAAATCGACGACTGCGAGATCCTTTTAGCTTTCTTCTCCTAAATTTATGACTCTGTCTTGGGTTCCTTGTCGTATTTCAAACCCTAGCCATCGTCTAGCCCGAAAAATACCGATTTCGGCCCATTTTTGTCGGGTGGTATGAAAATCGCCCGAAAAGTCCAGATGAAATCGACGACCGCGAGATCCTTGTAGCATTCTACTCCTAAATTTATGAATGTGTCTCGGGTTCGGTGTCGGATTTCAAACCCTAGCCATCGTTTGGCCCGAAAATACCGATTTCGGCCCATTTTTGTTGGGTGGTACGAAAATCGCCCGAAAAGTCCAGATGAAATCGACGACCTCGAGATCCTTGTAGCATTCTTCTCCAAAATTTATGACTGTGTCTCGGGTTTTGTGTCGGATTTCAAACCCTAGCCATCGTCTGGCCCGAAAATACCGATTTCGGCCCATTTTTGTCGGGTGGTACGAAAATCGCCGGAAAAGTGCAGATGAAATCGACGACCTCGAGATCCTTGTAGCATTCTTCTCCTAAATTTATGACTGTGTCTCGGGTTCCGTGTCGGATTTCAAACCCTAGCCATCGTCTGGCCCGAAAATACCGATTTCGGCCCATTTTTGTCGGGTGGTTCGACAATCGCCAGAAAAGTGCAGATGAAATCGACGACTGCGAGATCCTTGTAGCATTCTTCTCCTAAATTTATGACTGTGTCTCGGGTTCCGTGTCGGATTTCAAACCCTAGCCATCGTTTGGCCCGAAAAATACCGATTTCAGCCCATTTTTGTGGGGTGGTACGAAAATCGCCCGAAAATTCCAGATGAAATCGACGACCGCGAGATCCTTGTAGCATTCTTCTCCTAAATTTATGACTGTGTCTCGGGTTCCGTGTCGGATTTCAAACCCTAGCCATCGTTTGGCCCGAAAAGTACCGATTTCGGCCCATTTTTGTCGGGTGGTTCTAAAATCGCCCGAAAAGTGCAGATGATATCGACGACTGCGAGATCCTTGTAGCATTCTTCTCCTAAATTTATGACTGTGTCTCGGGTTCCGTGTCGGATTTCAAACCCTAGCCATCGTTTGGCCCGAAAAGTACCGATTTCGGCCCATTTTTGTCGGGTGGTACGAAAATCGCCCGAAAAGTCCACATGAAATCAACGACCGCGAGATCCTTGTAGCATTCTTCTCCTAAATTTATGACTGTGTCTCGGGTTCCGTGTCGGATTTCAAACCCTAGCCATCGTCTGGCCCGAAAATACTGATTTCGGCCCATTTTTGTCGGGTGGTACGAAAATCGGCGGAAAAGTGCAGATGAAATCGACGACCGCTAGATCCTTGTAGCATTCTTCTCCAAAATTTATGACTGTGTCTCGGGTTCCGTGTCGGATTTCAAACCCTAGCCATCGTCTGGCCCGAAAATACCGATTTCGGCCCATTTTTGTCAGGTGGTTCGAAAATCGCCTGAAAAGTCCAGATGAAATCGACGACTGCGAGATCCTTTTAGCTTTCTTCTCCTAAATTTATGACTCTGTCTCGGGTTCCTTGTCGTATTTCAAACCCTAGCCATTGTCTAGCCCGAAAAATACCGATTTCGGCCCATTTTTGTCGGGTGGTACGAAAATCGCCCGAAAAGTCCAGATGAAATCGACGACCGCGAGATCCTTGTAGCATTCTACTCCTAAATTTATGAATGTGTCTCGGGTTCGGTGTCGGATTTCAAACCCTAGCCATCGTTTGGCCCGAAAATACCGATTTCGGCCCATTTTTGTCGGGTGGTACGTAAATCGCCCGAAAAGTCCAGATGAAATCGACGACCTCGAGATCCTTGTAGCATTCTTCTCCAAAATTTATGACTGTGTCTCGGGTTTTGTGTCGGATTTCAAACCCTAGCCATCGTCTGGCCCGAAAATACCGATTTCGGCCCATTTTTGTCGGGTGGTACGAAAATCGCCGGAAAAGTGCAGATGAAATCGACGACCTCGAGATCCTTGTAGCATTCTTCTCCTAAATTTATGACTGTGTCTCGGGTTCCGTGTCGGATTTAAAACCCTAGCCATCGTTTGGCCCGAAAATACCGATTTCGGCCCATTTTTGTCGGGTGGTTCGACAATCGCCAGAAAAGTGCAGATGAAATCGACGACTGCGAGATTCTTGTAGCATTCTTCTCCTAAATTTATGACTGTGTCTCGAGTTCCGTGTCGGATTTCAAACCCTAGCCATCGTTTGGCCCGAAAAATACCAATTTCAGCCCATTTTTGTGGGGTGGTACGAAAATCGCCCGAAAATTCCAGATGAAATCGACGACCGCGAGATCCTTGTAGCATTCTTCTCCTAAATTTATGACTGTGTCTCGGGTTCCGTGTCGGATTTCAAACCCTAGCCATCGTTTGGCCCGAAAAGTACCGATTTCGGCCCATTTTTGTCGGTTGGTTCTAAAATCGCCCGAAAAGTGCAGATGATATCGATGACTGCGAGATCCTTGTAGCATTCTTCTCCTAAATTTATGACTGTGTCTCGGGTTCCGTGTCGGATTTCAAACCCTAGCCATCGTTTGGCCCGAAAAGTACCGATTTCGGCCCATTTTTGTCGGGTGGTACGAAAATCGCCCGAAAAGTCCACATGAAATCAACGACCGCGAGATCCTTGTAGCATTCTTCTCCTAAATTTATGACTGTGTCTCGGGTTCCGTGTCGGATTTCAAACCCTAGCCATCGTCTGGCCCGAAAATAC
>JBBPBP010001371.1:0-11819 GCA_037974735.1 Cicer chorassanicum
GGATGAGAATAAGGCTAGGGAGGACGAAAATGACCTAAATGTTCAACCAATGACACAAAATCACTTATTGGATGCACAAGATTGGTTAAAAACCGTAATTGGATGAGAATAAGCATAGGGAGGACGAAAATGACCTAAATGTTCAACCAATGACACAAACGTATTTATTGGATGGACAAGATTGGTTAAAAACCCTAATTGGATGAGAATAAGCCTAGGGAAGACGAAAATGACCTAAATGTTCAACCAATGACACAAACGTACTTATTGGATGCACAAGAATGGTTAAAAACCCTAATTGGATGAGAATAAGCCTAGGGAGGACAAAAATGACCTAACTGTTCAACCAATGACAAAAAATCACTTATTGGATGCACAAGATTGGTTAAAAACCCTAATTGGATGAGAATAACCGTAGGGAGGACGAAAATGACCTAAATGTTCAACCAATGACACAGAATCACTTATTGGATGCACAAGATTGGTTAAAAACCCTAATTGGATGAGAATAAGCCTAGGGAAGACGGAAATGACCTAAAACTTCAACCAATGACACAAACGTACTAATTGGATGCACAAGATTGGTTAAAAACCCTAATTGGATGAGAATAAACCTAGGGAGGACGAAAATGACCTAAATGTTCAACCAATGAGACAAACGTACTTATTGGATGCACAAGATTGGTTAAAAACCCTAATTGGATGAGAATAACCATAGGGAGGATGAAAATGACCTCAATGTTCAACCAATAACGCAAATCACTTATTGGATGCACAAGATTGGTTAAAAACCCTAATTGGATGAGAATAACCCTAGGGAGGACAAAAATGACCTAAATATTCAACCAATGACACAAAATCACTTATTGGATGCACAAGATTGGTTAAAAACCCGAATTAGAAGAGAATAAGCCTAGGATGGAAGAAAGTGACCTAAATGTTTAACCAATGACACAAACGTACTTATTGGATGCAAAAGATTGGTTAAATACCCTAATTGGATGAGAATAACCCTAGGGAGGACGAAAATGACCTAAATGTTCAACCAATGACAGAAAATCACTTATTGGATGCACAAGATTGGTTAAAAATCCTAATTTGATGAGAATAAGCATAGGGAGGACGAAAATGACCTAAATGTTCAACCAATGACACAATAGTACTTATTGGATGTACAACATTTGTTAAAAACCCTAATTGGATGAGAATAAGCCTAGGGAAGACGAAAATGACCTAAAACTTCTACCAATGACACAAACGTACTAATTGGATGCACAAGATTGGTTAAAACCCCTAATTGGATGAGAATAAACCTAGGGAGGACGAAAATGACCTAAATGTTCAACCAATGACACAAACATACTTATTGGATGCACAAGAATGGTTAAAAACCCTAATTGGATGAGAACAAGCCTAGGGATGACGAAAATGAACTAAATGTTCAACCAATGACACAAAATCACTTTTTGGATGCACAAGATTGGTTAAAAACCCTAATTGGATGAGAATAACCCTAGGGAGGACGAAAATGACCTAAATGTTCAACCAATGACACAAACGTACTTATTGGATGCACAAGAATAGTTAAAAACCCTAATAGGATGAGAATAAGGCTAGGGAGGACGAAAATGACCTAAATGTTCAACCAATGACACAAAATCACTTATTGGATGCACAAGATTGGTTAAAAACCGTAATTGGATGAGAATAAGCATAGGGAGGACGAAAATGACCTAAATGTTCAACCAATGACACAAACGTATTTATTGGATGTACAAGATTGGTTAAAAACCCTAATTGGATGAGAATAAGCCTAGGGAAGGCGAAAATGACCTAAATGTTCAACCAATGACACAAACGTACTTATTGGATGCACAAGAATGGTTAAAAACCCAAATTGGATGAGAATAAGCCTAGGGAGGACGAAAATGACCTAACTGTTCAACCAATGACACAAAATCACTTATTGGATGCACAAGATTGGTTGAAAACCCTAATTGGATGAGAAAAAACCTAGGGAGGACGAAAATGACCTAAATGTTAACCCACAGACACAAACATACTTATAAGATGTACAAGATTGGTTAAAAACCCTAATTGGATGAGAATAAGCCTAGGGAAGACGAAAATGACCTAAAACTTCAACCAATGACACAAACGTACTAATTGGATGCACAAGATTGGTTAAAAACCCTAATTGGATGAGAATAAACCTAGGGAGGACGAAAATGACCTAAATGTTCAACCAATGACACAAAATCACTTATTGGATGCACAAGATTGGTTAAAAACCCTAATTGGATGAGAATAAACCTAGGGAGGACGAAAATGACCTAAATGTTCAACCAATGACACAAACATACTTATTGGATGTACAAGATTGGTTAAAAACCCTAATTGGATGAGAATAAGCCTAGGGAAGACGAAAATGACCTAAAACTTCAACCAATGACACAAACATACTAATTGGATGCACAAGATTGGTTAAAAACCCTAATTGGATGAGAATAAGGCTAGGGAGGACGAAAATGACCTAAATGTTCAACCAATGACACAAAATCACTTATTGGATGCACAAGATTGGTTAAAAACCCTAATTGGATGAGAATAAGCCTAGGGAGGATGAAAATGACCTAACTGTTCAACCAATGGCACAAAATCACTTATTGGATGCACAAGATTGGTTAAAAACCCTAATTGGATGAGAATAACCGTAGGCAGGACGAAAATGACCTAAATGTTCAACCAATGACACAAAATCACTTATTGGATGCACAAGATTGGTTAAAAACCCTAATTGGATGAGAATAAACCTAGGGAGGACGTAAGTGACCTAAATGTTCAACCAATGACACAAACGTACTTATTGGATGTACAAGATTGGTTAAAGACCCTAATTGGATGAGAATAAGCCTAGGGAAGAAGAAAATGACCTAAAACTTCAACTAATGACACAAACGTACTAATTGGATGCACAAGATTGGTTAAAAACCCTAATTGGATGAGAATAAACCTAGGGAGGACCAAAATGACCTAAATGTTCAACCAATGACACAAACGTACTTATTGGATGCACAAGAATGGTTAAAAACCTTAATTGGATGAGAATAAGCCTAGGGAGGACGAAAATGACCTAACTGTTCAACCAATGACACAAAATCACTTATTGGATGCACAAGATTGGTTAAAAACCCTAATTGGATGAGAATAACCGTAGGGAGGACGAAAATGACCTAAATGTTCAACCAATGACACACAATCACTTATTGGATGAGAATAAGCCTAGGGAGGACGAAAATGACCTAAATGTTCAACCAATGACACAAACGTACGTATTGGATGTACAAGATTAGTTAAAAACCCTAATTGGATGAGAATAAGCCTAGGGAGGACGAAAATGACCTAAAAGTTCAACCAATGACACAAACGTACTTATTGGATGCACAAGAATGGTTAAAAACCCTAATTGGATGAGAATAAGGCTAGGGAGGACGAAAATGACCTAAATGTTCAACCAATGACACAAAATCACTTAATTGATGCACAAGATTGGTTAAAAACCCTAATTGGATGAGAATAACCCTAGGGAGGACGAATATGACCTAAATGTTCAACCAATGACACAAAATCACTTATTGGATGCACAAGTTTGGTTAAAAACCCTAATTGGATGAGATTAAGCCTAGGGAGGACGAAAATGACCTAAATGTTCAACCAATGACACAAACGTACTTATTGAATGCACAAGATTGGTTTAAAACCCTAATTGGATGAGAATAACCCTAGGGAGGACGAAAATGACCTAAATGTTCAACCAATGAAACAAATTCACTTATTGGATGCACAAGATTTGCTAAAAACCCTAATTAGAAGAGAATAAGCCTAGGATGGACGAAAGTGACCTAAATGTTTAACCAATGACACAAACGTACTTATTGGATGCACAAGATTGGTTAAAAACCCTTATTGGATGAGAATAACCCTAGGGAGGACGAAAATGACCTAAATGTTCAACCAATGACACAAAATCACTTACAGGATGCACAAGATTGGTTAAAAACCGTAATTGGATGAGAATAAGCATAGGGAGGACGAAAATGACCTAAATGTTCAACCAATGACACAAAATCACTTATTGGATGCACAAGATTGGTTAAAAACCCTAATTGGATGAGAATAAACCTAAGGAGGACGTAAATGACCTAAATGTTCAACCAATGACACAAACGTACTTATTGGATGTACAAGATTGGTTAAAAACCCTAATTGGATGAGAATAAGCCTAGGGAAGAAGAAAATGACCTAAAACTTCAACTAATGACACAAACGTACTAATTGGATGCACAAGATTGGTTAAAAACCCTAATTGGATGAGAATAAACCTAGGGAGGACGTAAATGACCTAACTGTTCAACCAATGACACAAAATCACTTATTGGATGCACAAGATTGGTTAAAAACCCTAATTGGATGAGAATAACCGTAGGGAGGACGAAAATGACCTAAATGTTCAACCAATGACACAAAATCACTTATTGGATGCACAAGATTGGTTAAAAATCCTAATTGGATGAGAATAAGCCTAGGGAGGACGAAAATGACCTAAATGTTCAACCAATGACACAAATGTACTTATTGGATGCACAAGATTGGTTAAAAACCCTAATTGGACGAGAATAAGCCTAGGGAGGACGAAAATGACCTAAATGTTCAACCAATGACACAAATTTACTTATGGGATGCACAAGATTGGTTAAAAACCCTAATTGGACGAGAATAAGCCTTGGGAGGACGAAAATGACCTAAATGTTCAACCAATGACACAAATGTACTTATTGGATGCACAAGATTGGTTAAAAACCCTAATTGGACGAGAATAAGCCTAGGGAGGACGAAAATGACCTAAATGTTCAACCAATGACACAAATGTACTTACTGGATGCACAAGATTGGTTAAAAACCCTAATTGGACGAGAATAAGCATTGGGAGCACGAAAATGACCTAAATGTTCAACCAATGACACAAAATCACTTATTGGATGCACAAGATTGGTTAAAACCCCTAATTGGACGAGAATAAGCCTTGGGAGGACGAAAATGACCTAAATGTTCAACCAATGACACAAAATCACTTATTGGATGCACAAGATTGGTTAAAAACCCTAATTGGACAAGAATAAGCATTGGGAGGGCGATAATGACCTAAATGTTCAACCAATGACACAAATGTACTTATTGGATGCACAAGATTGGTTAAAAACCCTAATTGGACGAGAATAAGCCTAGGGAGGACGAAAATGACCTAAATGTTCAACCAATGACACAAATGTACTTATTGGATGCACAAGATTGGTTAAAAACCCTAATTGGATGAGAATAAGCATTGGGAGCACGAAAATGACCTAAATGTTCAACCAATGACACAAATGTACTTATTGGATGCACAAGATTGGTTAAAAACCCTAATTGGACGAGAATAAGCCTAGGGAGGACGAAAATGACCTAAATGTTCAACCAATGACACAAAATCACTTATTGGATGCACTAGATTGGTTTAAAACCCTATTTGGACGAGAATAAGCCTTGGGAGGACGAAAATGACCTAAATGTTCAACCAATGACACAAATGTACTTATTGGATGCACAAGATTGGTTAAAAACCCTAATTGGACGAGAATAAGCCTAGGGAGGACGAAAATGACCTAAATGTTCAACCAATGACACAAATGTACTTATTTGATGCACAAGATTGGTTAAAAACCCTAATTGGACGAGAATAAGCCTTGGGAGGACATAAATGACCTAAATGTCCAACCAATAGCACAAATGTACTTATTGGATGCACAAGATTGGTTAAAAACCCTAATTGGACGAGAATAAGCCTTGGGAGGACGAAAATGACATAATGTTCAACTAATGACACAAATGTACTTATTGGATGCACAAGATTGGTTAAAAACCCTAATTGGACGAGAATAAGCCTTGGGAGGACGAAAATGACCTAAATGTTCAACCAATGACACAAAAGCACTTATTGGATGCACAAGATTGGTTAAAAACCCTAATTGGATGAGAATAAGCCTAGGGAGGACGAAAATGACCTAAATGTTCAACCAATGACACAAAATCACTTATTGGATGCACAAGATTGGTTAAGAACCCTAATTGGATGAGAATAAGCCTAGGGAGGACGAAAATGACCCAAATGTTCAACCAATGACACAAACGTATTTATTGGATGCACAAGAATGGTTAAAAACCCTAATTGGATGAGAATAAGGCTAGGGAGGACGAAAATGACCTAAATGTTCAACCAATGACACAAAATCACTTTTTGGATGCACAAGATTGGTTAAAAACCCTAATTGGATGAGAATAACCCTAGGGAGGACGAAAATGACCTAAATGTTCAACCAATGACACAAAATCACTTATTGGATGCACAAGATTGGTTAAAAACCCTAATTGGATGAGAATAAGCCTAGGGAGAACAAAAATGACCTAAATGATTAACCAATGACACAAAATCACTTATTGGATGCACAAGATTGGTTAAAAATCCTAATTGGATGAGAATAAGCCTAGGAAGGACGAAAATGACCTAAATGATTAACCAATGACACAAAATCACTTATTGGATGCACAAGATTGGTTAAAAACCCTAATTGGATGAGAATAACCCTAGGGAGGACGAAAATGACCTAAATGTTCAACCAATGACACAAAATCACTTATTGGATGCACAAGATTGGTTAAAAACCCTAATTGGATGAGAATAAGGCTATGGAGGACGAAAATGACCTAAATGTTCAACCAATGACACAAAATCACTTATTGGATTCACAAGATTGGTTAAGAACCCTAATTGGATGAGAATCAGCCTAGGAAGGTCGAAAATGACCTAAATGTTCAACCAATGACACAAACGTACTTATTAGATGCACAAGATTGGTTAAAAACCCTAATTGAATGAGAATAACCCTACGGAGGACGAAAATGACCTAAATGTTCAACCAATGACACAAAATCACTTATTGGATGCACAAGATTGGTTAAAAACCCTAATTGGATGAGAATAACCCTAGGGAGGACGAAAATGACCTAAATGTTCAACCAATGACACAAAATCACTTATTGGATGCACTGGATTGGTTAAAAACCCTAATTGGATGAGAATAAGCCTAGGGAGGACGAAAATGACCCAAATGTTTAACCAATGACGCAAACGTATTTATTGGATTCACAAGAACGGTTAAAAACCCTAATTGGATGAGAATAAGCCTAGGGAGGACAAAAAACGACCGAACTGTTCAACCAATGACACAAAATCACTTATTGGATGCACAAGATTGGTTAAAAACCCTAATTGGATGAGAATAACCGTAGGGAGGACGAAAATGACCTAAATGTTCAACCAATGACAAAATCACTTATTGGATGCACAAGATAGGTTAAAAATCCTAAGTGGATGAGAATAAGCCTAGGGAGGACGAAAATGACCTAAATGTTCAACCAATGACACAAACGAACGTATTGGATGTACAAGATTGGTTAAAAACCCTAATTGGATGAGAATAAGCCTAGGGAGGACGAAAATGACCTAAATGTTCAACCAATGACACAAACGTACGTATTGGATGTACAAGATTGGTTAAAAACCGTAATTGGATGAGAATAAGCCTATGGAGGACGAAAATGACCTAAATATTCAACCAATGACACAAAATCACTTATCGGATGCACAAGATTGGTTAAAAACCCTAATTAGAAGAGAATTAGCCTAGGATGGACGAAAAAGACCTAAATGTTTAACCAATGACACAAACATACTTATTGGATGCACAAGATTGGTTAAAAACCCTAATTGGATGAGACTAACCCTAGGGAGGACGAAAATGACCTAAATGTTCAACCAATGATACAAAATCACTTATGGGATGCACAAGATTGGTTAAAAATCCTTGTTGGATGAGAATAAGCCTAGGGAGGACGAAAATGACCCAAATGTTCAACCAATGACACAAACGTATTTATTGGATGCACAAGAATGGTTAAAAACCCTAATTGGATGAGAATAAGGCTAGGGAGGACGAAAATGACCTAAATGTTCAACCAATGACACAAAATCACTTATTGGATGCACAAGATTGGTTAAAAACCCTAATTGGATGAGAATAACCCTAGGGAGGACGAATATGACCTAAATGTTCAACCAATGACACAAAATCACTTATTGGATGCACAAGATTTGTTAAAAACCCTAATTGGATGAGATTAAGCCTAGGGAGGACGAAAATGACCTAAATGTTCAACCAATGACACAAAATCACTTATTGGATGCACAAGATTGGTTAAAAACCCTAATTGGATGAGAATAAACCTAGGGAGGACGTAAGTGACCTAAATGTTCAACCAATGACACAAACGTACTTATTGGATGTACAAGATTGGTTAAAGACCCTAATTGGATGAGAATAAGCCTAGGGAAGAAGAAAATGACCTAAAACTTCAACTAATGACACAAACGTACTAATTGGATGCACAAGATTGGTTAAAAACCCTAATTGGATGAGAATAAACCTAGGGAGGACCAAAATGACCTAAATGTTCAACCAATGACACAAACGTACTTATTGGATGCACAAGAATGGTTAAAAACCTTAATTGGATGAGAATAAGCCTAGGGAGGACGAAAATGACCTAACTGTTCAACCAATGACACAAAATCACTTATTGGATGCACAAGATTGGTTAAAAACCCTAATTGGATGAGAATAACCGTAGGGAGGACGAAAATGACCTAAATGTTCAACCAATGACACACAATCACTTATTGGATGAGAATAAGCCTAGGGAGGACGAAAATGACCTAAATGTTCAACCAATGACACAAACGTACGTATTGGATGTACAAGATTAGTTAAAAACCCTAATTGGATGAGAATAAGCCTAGGGAGGACGAAAATGACCTAAAAGTTCAACCAATGACACAAACGTACTTATTGGATGCACAAGAATGGTTAAAAACCCTAATTGGATGAGAATAAGGCTAGGGAGGACGAAAATGACCTAAATGTTCAACCAATGACACAAAATCACTTATTGGATGCACAAGATTGGTTAAAAACCCTAATTGGATGAGAATAAACCTAGGGAGGACGAAAATGACCTAAATGTTAACCCACAGACACAAACATACTTATTGGATGTACAAGATTGGTTAAAAACCCTAATTGGATGAGAATAAGCCTAGGGAAGACGAAAATGACCTAAAACTTCAACCAATGACACAAACGTACTAATTGGATGCACAAGATTGGTTAAAAACCCTAATTGGATGAGAATAAACCTAGGGAGGACGAAAATGACCTAAATGTTCAACCAATGACACAAACGTACTTATTGGATGCACAAGAATGGTAAAAAACCTTATTGGATGAGAATAAGCCTAGGGAGGATGAAAATGACCTAACTGTTCAACCAATGACACAAAATCACTTATTGGATGCACAAGATTGGTTAAAAACCCTAATTGGATGAGAATAACCGTAGGGAGGACGAAAATGACCTAAATGTTCAACCAATGACACAAAATCACTTATTGGATGCACAAGATTGGTTAAAAACCCTAATTGGATGAGAATAAGCCTAGGGAAGACGAAAATGACCTAAAACTTCAACCAATGACACAAACGTACTAATTGGATGCACAAGATTGGTTAAAAACCCTAATTGGATGAGAATAAGGCTAGGGAGGACGAAAATGACCTAAATGTTCAACCAATGACACAAAATCACTTATTGGATGCACAAGATTGGTTAAAAACCCTAATTGGATGAGAATAAGCCTAGGGAGGATGAAAATGACCTAACTGTTCAACCAATGACACAAAATCACTTATTGGATGCACAAGATTGGTTAAAAACCCTAATTGGATGAGAATAAACCTAGGGAGGACGAAAATGACCTAAATGTTCAACCAATGACACAAACATACTTATTGGATGTACAAGATTGGTTAAAAACCCTAATTGGATGAGAATAAGCCTAGGGAAGACGAAAATGACCTAAAACTTCAACCAATGACACAAACGTACTAATTGGATGCACAAGATTGGTTAAAAACCCTAATTGGATGAGAATAAGGCTAGGGAGGACGAAAATGACCTAAATGTTCAACCAATGACACAAAATCACTTATTGGATGCACAAGATTGGTTAAAAACCCTAATTGGATGAGAATAAGCCTAGGGAGGATGAAAATGACCTAACTGTTCAACCAATCGCACAAAATCACTTATTGGATGCACAAGATTGGTTAAAAACCCTAATTGGATGAGAATAACCGTAGGGAGGACGAAAATGACCTAAATGTTCAACCAATGACACAAAATCACTTATTGGATGCACAAGATTGGTTAAAAACCCTAATTGGATGAGAATAAACCTAGGGAGGACGTAAGTGACCTAAATGTTCAACCAATGACACAAACGTACTTACTGGATGTACAAGATTGATTTAAAACCCTAATTGGATGAGAATAAGCCTAGGGAAGAAGAAAATGACCTAAAACTTCAACTAATGACACAAACGTACTAATTGGATGCACAAGATTGGTTAAAAACCCTAATTGGATGAGAATAACCATAGGGAGGACCAAAATGACCTAAATGTTCAACCAATGACACAAACGTACTTATTGGATGCACAAGAATGGTTAAAAACCTTAATTGGATGAGAATAAGCCTAGGGAGGACGAAAATGACCTAACTGTTCAACCAATGACACAAAATCACTTATTGGA
This sequence comes from Cicer chorassanicum, assembly GCA_037974735.1. NCBI lineage: Eukaryota > Viridiplantae > Streptophyta > Magnoliopsida > Fabales > Fabaceae > Cicer > Cicer chorassanicum. Next base: position 10,807 of record JBBPBP010001371.1, read on the forward strand.
TGCACAAGATTGGTTAAAAACCCTAATTGGATGAGAATAACCGTAGGGAGGACGAAAATGACCTAAATGTTCAACCAATGACACACAATCACTTATTGGATGAGAATGAGCCTAGGGAGGACGAAAATGACCTAAATGTTCAACCAATGACACAAACCTACGTATTGGATGTACAAGATTAGTTAAAAACCCTAATTGGATGAGAATAAGCCTAGGGAGGACGAAAATGACCTAAAAGTTCAACCAATGACACAAACGTACTTATTGGATGCACAAGAATGGTTAAAAACCCTAATTGGATGAGAATAAGGCTAGGGAGGACGAAAATGACCTAAATGTTCAACCAATGACACAAAATCACTTATTGGATGCACAAGATTGGTTAAAAACCCTAATTGGATTAGAATAACCCTAGGGAGGACGAATATGACCTAAATGTTCAACCAATGACACAAAATCACTTATTGGATGCACAAGATTTGTTAAAAACCCTAATCGGATGAGATTAAGCCTAGGGAGGACGAAAATGACCTAAATGTTCAACCAATGACACAAACGTACTTATTGGATGTACAAGATTGGTTAAAAACCCTAATTGGATGAGAATAAGCCTAGGGAAGAAGAAAATGACCTAAAACTTCAACTAATGACACAAACTTACTAATTGGATGCACAAGATTGGTTAAAAACCCTAATTGGATGAGAATAAACCTAGGGAGGACCAAAATGACCTAAATGTTCAACCAATGACACAAACGTACTTATTGGATGCACAAGAATGGTTAAAAACCTTAATTGGATGAGAATAAGCCTAGGGAGGACGAAAATGACCTAACTGTTCAACCAATGACACAAAATCACTTATTGGATGCACAAGATTGGTTAAAAACCCTAATTGGATGAGAATAACCGTAGGGAGGACGAAAATGACCTAAATGTTCAACCAATGACACACAATCACTTATTGGATGAGAATAAGCCTAGGGAGGACGAAAATGACCTAAATGTTCAAC
>JBBPBP010001372.1:0-11801 GCA_037974735.1 Cicer chorassanicum
AAAATATTTACACTAATATACTATTATTTTTAGAAAAATATATAAAATAATAAAATATAACATTTATCATTCATATAACATATTTGGTCAAATATGTACAAGATTAACACATCATAGAAAACACACCTATAAAGAAAATTAATTATAAAACTAATCAACATATATTCTAAAATAATTTTAACACAAAATTAATTATCTAAAATCCTATTTAATTAATAAAATAGTTTATTATAAAATTTGGGGTGTTACAATTCTCCCCTCGTTAAAGAAATTTCGTCCTCGAAATTTTTGGTGAATAATAAATAAACTAATATCTAACTAACTACCATCAAGATTCAAACTTAGTCACAAATGATATAATAAACATATTTAGGTCATTTACTACTCACTTAGACATAACTTGTCAAGAATCCTAGCATGGTAAGGTAATATGACACAACAAATCAATTAACACATATAAAATACGCTATCAAGTTCAACTAACAACTTAAACAATATTCTACTAGTTTTGATCTCTTTAAAGAATGTCTAAATCCTAACAACAATTATTCTACAGGTTTCAAAAACTTAGACATCTAGAGAAACTTTTAAAATATTTCACACTTTCAATAATAAGAAACAAAAACGCATATAACAACTCAATGACATGCAGTCACTTAAGCGTATAATCATAGTGAAATGGGAGAAATATTTTCACATATGGTGTCAAACACACTCAAAGTATAACTTAATTTTAAAGTCTTATAAACAAAATTCATTTATAGTACTCATACAATAGTTCTAGTCCTTATGAAATGAGAGAATATAGAACAAATAAGATACTAACACAATGTCCTTATTCATTTTAAGCAAATTACTTAGAAGATCAAACATACTTAATTGAATGTTTAATTTAAGTACACACCACCAACCTAATATTCGCGTCACATAATCAATTATTAACATTCAACATTGATGCCACATAAGACTCATAATCACTCAAAGTTGTATAAGAGGTGAACATGGTTTCTAACTATTTCCAAAATAAAATTAATAAGTATCTATAACAATAAGAACAATGGGTTATCGTTGCCTCTTTTATCGACGATGAGTCATCGGGGTAGCTAGTCCCTCCTACTCATGTAGTCAACTACTTAAGGTAACTATAACTACAGTCATTCAAATTCAAACATGGGTACTTAAAAGTATTTTTAACGTGGTTCAGGAGTGCGAAGGCGGCGCCACAACTCCTACTCCTTACCTCAAGTTAAAAAACTTACTTAATTACACATTCACAATAATTTACTTGTAATTTACAAGTAGTAACAACAACACTTACATCAATATATAATCAATAATCCGATTGAAGAAATATAGAGCTATTTCACTTTTAGATGATCTCAACTACTCTAACGCTATACACTAATTTCCAACAATTAGAAGACTTGAAACACAAACAATTTCATATTTACATAATCATATAACATTCACATTACTAATCCAAAAATTAGCACCAAAATTTTACGTTCATCTCATAACTCAAACAATGTAACCTATCCTCATAGAACTCTAATTGCTCCAAATTGATCACGCTCAAATTTTCTTTTGAATTAATCATCACTTAAAAGTTACAACAAACTACAACATATAGCAAATAAGATAAATAATTATTTACTAGAAGACACAACACACTACCAAACCAAATTGAATCAAGTACTACATAAACCACTTTAAAAGTTACACATTTAGCACACACAAAAAAAAATCATTGGGAATTCAAACCATTTCCTTAAATCACTTTTCAATAAATCACGTCTAAATAAAAACAACTAAAACAAATCATATTTCTAAATACAATTAAAAATAAAATAAATCACATGTATTTTTAAAATCTATAAGATTTCTAAAATCACTTGTACTTTAATCATCAAAAACACATTTCTAAATAATTAATCATTATAAAAATTATTATTTTCAACTTATATTTTGAAAGAAGATTTAAATTATATATATAGATAGATAAAAAGTTTGCCAATAAATTAACACTTCCAAAATAGTTCTAATTTATTTTCTCAAAATTTACTAAAAAAAAAAAATTGGTAAAATAAATTTTAGTCTTGGGACAAGTAATCTACATGATGCACTCTACACATACCAATCTGCATGATACATACCATTTTATTAGGTTAATTCATGTAACAAGAAAAGATGTACAAACAACATGTCACTTTCTCATATTAAACTCAAATATACATTTAAACAATGATAACACAACAACTATAATTCTACTAAAAAAACATTATACTCATAAAATACACCGATTATAGAATCCAAAATTTAGATAACGTTTTAAAAAGAGTTTCACCATTGAGGTTGTTCTTTTTAAAAACTTTGTTTTTTTTTTTTTAATTCTATTTTCTTTCTCTTTCTCAGTTAGTAGACATTTTATTATTTGGCCCTTTTTGTTTGTACCATTATAAATCACTAATGAATTATTAAAATCTAAAACTACAACATCGAGTTAAACTCTAATGAGTTCATAATATCATAATCATAAAATCAACCATTTCAAAAAAATATCCCAACACCCTCACGATTCAATATTCACAACATCCCCTAACAATCATAACAACAACTCTTTTTAATTTTCTTAAAAACAATACATCGTAAAACATGCTGTAAATTTTAAGCTATTTTAAACATTAAATAAAATCAGTAGTATAAAATTATTGTTATTTTATAAATCAACAAAAATTCAACTCAATTTAATTTCTTTAAAATAATCAAGAGTAATTCAAATAAAAGTTATTTTAATCTTACAAAATAAGTAAACTTTAACTCCTTCAAAATGTCATTTTAAAAAAATTCTAAGTTCTACTAACTTTTAATATTCAAGAATTACTATTGCTAATAATATGAATTTCATACTATTTAAAATCATGACAATCATTCTAAATTATTTTCAAAACCAATATCAAAACTCTACTCATCTAGATACAACCATCAACACTATCAAGTGATTTAAAGTTAACATTCACAATTTAAAATTGATTTTTTCCTTCACACAAGCCAACATAAAATCAAAATAAGAATTTTTTGTCAAAATTAAAACTTTAAACATAAGAGATATAATTCATATCTAACTCACAGTTTAGAACGAAGCATCTTTTTTTTTTTCTAAATTGAATTTCAACAAAAATAATAATAATTTGTACCTAGTAAAAGTCAATACTCAAGTTTTAAACATATAATTCATATGGAAATCAATGTTTCAATCAATTAGTTATTAGATCAAACACTTTAAACAGATTCATATCAAGACTAAATATTTAAAATTGATTAAGGGTGAAAATAGAACTTTAAAACAACCAACTAGTGAGGTCTGACATTTGATAATTAAGGTTGGGATTAATAACTTGAAACATACAGGTGGTCAATCAAAATTATTATTTCCAACTATTCATATAAAATAAGAGTGCAAAAATCATAGTTCGGTAGACAAACAACAAGCAACAAGATCAATCAACAAGTAACTAACATAATCTTGTCAACAATTAAAATTAACTCAAATCTTAACAAGTAATTTCATACTTTATTTACTCACTCAGTTCAACAAGTAACTAACATAATCTTGTCAATAATTAAAATATACTCAAATCTTAACAAGTAATTTCATGGTTTATTTACTCATTTAGGTAGGAACTTAGAATCCATAACACAATCAGGGTAAGCAAATCTTAACAGTTAATTAGTAATCACAAAAATATGTATAATAATACAAAAACACATAACACTTAACACAATAATATAACGGGGAACAAAAAACATGTTAGTGAAAGGAAGTATTACTCAAGAAAACACAACCGACACAACTAACATTTGACTAACACTAAACCGACACTTGACCCACTCGGCCTGATTGGACAGACTTGCTCTGATACCACTAATGTGACAGCCTAAACCCCAAAATAATATATTATAATTTATAATAGAATTTTTAACTTATATTTCGCAGAAGGTAAAACAAATACGTTTTTAAGGGAATAAAAACTTTGATAATTAATTTAAAATATCACGTTTCTCAAAAATCGAAAGGAACACTTTAAACTTTTTCTTCCTATAAAATAGTGCAAATTCCATAAAATTTGATTTAAGTATAATTACTTGATTCAATTCTAAAAACTTACTAGTACTTATAGGGTTTTCATACAAAAAGTCGTTTCAAATTAAATAAGTAAAATACAAATTACAACCCTTATTCCCGGTATCACCTATCAGAGCGGGGTTCCTCCCAACTTGAGCTTCAAGATTCATTAACCTGTAACAACTGCAATTTCGCAAACGCAGGGCCAAGCCAGTCAAACACAAACAACGAAGGAGGTGAGTTTTGAAATCATGTTAATAGTATAATATAAGTAAGGAGAACACGCAATTAATCATAAATAAACCGTATCATTAGACAAACAATTTTCAAGGAAAAACATAACATTATAAAGTCAAAACCAAGGGAAATCAATACATTTCACAATAACATCAAATCATCTACGAAATTATCATCGCACACAATACATATTAATCACGACAAACAATCACACAAAAATGCAATGACATGCATGAGCTTAGACTCTACTTCACAATGTGGTACCATTCTAACTCTGAAGTACTTGGTTAGGAGGCCATGATACTATGCCACCATCTCGGTGGACGGACAATTCAAATTGGCCCTGTCCTCATAGATCCCCTCAACTCAACCCGAGACACATATACGCGACAGTCGAGGTAAACGTGTGTTGCATGGTAGCTCCCGACATTTGGAGTGCTACCTCCAAGTCACCTAGGAATTCCCCACCCAAATACCTCCAAGGTCTAACAATCTTGCCTTAAGGCTCAAGAGTAGACCGCCACGATCAGGCTCAATTCAGTTGTACTTCCCCGAAATCGCTAGGCTTGTCAGGCCCTACCTATATGATGACAAAATAATCTCCACTTCACAAATTCTCAATATTTATTTTCTCCCCTCGTTGGCCTATGATACTCCATTAAGATCGTCATCTCAAACACAAATTAGAATCACAATTATTTCATTAAAGGTTACTTCAATCTTTTCATCACCAATTCATAACATCACTATTATAAATCACACATTATCATCATTACATAACTCATCACAAATTTATAGCGTCACTATCATCAATCATATATCATCACACAAACTTATCACAATTTATAACATCACAATTATTAATCATACATCATCATCATCACATAAAATTATCACAATGCACACATCTTTTATTATCACATCACATAAACTCATCTAATCCAACATATGAACCAAATTCATTCGACATCCAATATCACAATAATATCAAATATCACACATTTAACAAAAATAAATCAAATAACACACATTCAACGAAATTAAATCAATCAACACCTTATAAATATTTCTATTCCACATTTTAGTCTCACAATTCCCATATTTGCACATTAATTAATTTATCACTCAAAGGGCTATTGCCGTACGTAGCAAGCCCCGGATGAATCTTTGGGAAATACGGTTTTCCCGTTCATCTCACAATATATTACACTCATGAATTCAAACGCTCTCTCACCCCTTACCTTATTTCGACGCTCTTACACAAGAATAAGATTCCACGAGCAAACAGTCTTTGTTCTTTGACTATTTGTCCTGCTGCTGTGCGAGCACGATTTCTTCCTCTCCAGACGTCGTTTCGCCGATCCGACCGTTGAAAACGAAGCCCTGAGTGTTGCCAACCTACTGTCCAAATTTCAGCCCGATCCAACGGTTAACGAATGCGTAATCGATGTTTTTCTGAGACTGATTTAACAAAATCGGGAATAGGGTTTATTCTTCTCTTTTCTCTTTTGGTGATTGTCTTTCCTCTCAAAAACATACTGAAATTTGGACGAGAACGGAGAATTTTCTGAAAAAGTTATCGATCACCGGTGCCAAATGATAGGTTGTTGTTGTATTTCTTTACGGCTGCCCAACTCCTTTCCTTTTGTTTTTTTTTTGTTTTTATTAACAATTAGGGTTCACACATGGGTCAAACACATTGGTCTCTTTATTTACTTTTTTTATTACTATTATTATTTCATAACTAATATATGATAAATTAGAGTAATTAAAATAATTAACCTTTTAAAAAAATACATATTACTAACAATTGAAACTCTCATATTCAAAATAGTCACTATAATTATACTTATTTATCAAAATACTCATATTAAAATACTACAATCATTAGAGAATAGTCAAAATCACAAAATAAATAAATATAACATTGCTACTTTATATTAATTACTAAATCATAATAAATATATATAAAATCACAATGTCACAACAAGTATATAAAAATAAAAGAAATCAAACACAATATTGTTACTATCCCAAGATAACTATTTATAAAATAAATAATTAAAATAAGATATATTTAGAAATAATTAAATATAATTAAGTGCACATACACTTAATATTAGTCAAACACACGAGAAAATATCATATTAATTACCAACTCACATATACACGTAAAATCTCCTAAATTTTATTCTTTAAAATATTTACACTAATATACTATTATTTTTAGAAAAATATATAAAATAATAAAATATAACATTTATCATTCATATAACATATTTGGTCAAATATGTACAAGATTAACACATCATAGAAAACACACCTATAAAGAAAATTAATTATAAAACTAATCAACATATATTCTAAAATAATTTTAACACAAAATTAATTATCTAAAATCCTATTTAATTAATAAAATAGTTTATTATAAAATTTGGGGTGATACAATTTGAATTTGTCACTACACTACTTTTGTTATTGAACTAGATCAATAGACTTGTGTCTTGCTTACATTCAAACACAACTAACTTGTAACTAACCCCAAAAAGCTCTATCAATGAGCAACTACATCAACTAACTCATTACCAAGAAGGTAGGATATACGACTCATTAGAGAAAGAGAAAAATAGAAGAATATGAGTAGTACACTAGCGGGATGCCTAGAAGGCTATTGACAGTGTTTGTATAACTTGACATTTGTGGTGGAGATGAGATGTGAGTGTAGGTGTGCAAAGAGAATAAAAAAGTAGGAAGTGATTATGATATGAGTATGGGTTGCTTGTATCTTATATTTTATATATTATCCTAATAGAATATCTACTTTTTAAAATATTTTTACAATGAAATTTTCATTCTTAGTAATTAAAAAGGCTTATTGCAGTTTTGATTCCTATATTATAATCGATTCACGGAATTGATCATTCTATTATAAAAGTAGACAGTTTTGATCCATCCCTCATATTTTTTACCAAAAAAAAAAATGATAAATTTTTAGTGACGTGACATATAATTCTATGATATAGAACCATCTAGATGCATTAATTATTCATATGTCATTAACTAAATTAAAAATATGAAAAATTTCGGATGTTGAAAGCTAAGTTTTTACGGCTTTTTCTTTCAATTTCATCGGTGTTAATAATTCTACATTATCGTATCATATGTCACGTTATTTAAAACATCTCACACCATCATTTTTTAGTTAAAAAATTAGAGAGACGAACCAAAACTGACGATTTTTAAAATAGGGGAATCAATTTCGTAAAATTGTAAAAATAAGGGGGACTAAAACTGTAATTAAGTCTAGCTAAAATAATAATTCATATCAATGTTTAAAAATATTTTAAATTTTTTCATTGTACAGTTAAAGAAACATCAATAGATTATTTTTTATGTATATTTTTTAAATAGATTTGAATTAATGAGACATTAATATATTTTTATACAACATATTTGTATATGTTATATATTATTTTACTCTTAGGTTATTATACTATAGTGTTATTTTAATTATTATAATAATACATTAGATTACATTTTTATATATTTTATTTTTAGTAAAAGATTTCATTTTTATCTGTACTGGTTAAAATATATTGTTATATGAGTTTTACTTTGATTGAAGGTATTAAATTTTGAGCTTAAAATTGATTGATTTTATTGAGATTAATTATGTTAATAAAATATTTACTTTAAATTTATTTATTATTTTAAATTTGTTAATTGTTTACTATATTGTTAATATAATAAATACTTTTTGTTAGGTATAAATAAATACTTTTTAAAGGTATTTTAGGTATAAATAAATACTTTTTAAAGGTATTTTAGTTATTTTAGGTATTATTTTAGTATTTTAGGTATAAATAAATACTTTTTTTTTTGTTCAGATTCAAATGAATTCTACTATATATTAATATGCATGCAATAAATAAAAAGAAAGTTAAAATTAGTGCATTAGATTAAAAAAGAAAATCAATCAAATGCATTGACTATATAATAACTACAAATAGTATATTAGTCATTGTTTTTGCTAGTTTCCTTTTCTTATGAATATAAGGGGTGCTCTTTCAAAAGATATGTAAATATATATAAAAATTTGAATATTAAGTTGTCACTTATAAAACAATAATGACAATGTCAAAGGTAGTATTGAGTGTGTTCCTTAGTACTCTTTTCATTCTCTCAACTTTCACCACCGAAAATGTGCAGGCCAAATATCTTTCTCCCGGGGCATTAAGACCAAACGTTCCAGGCACATATCCTCCAACTCCAGCTAACCCATGGACAAGAGGCTGCAGTCCAATAAATAAGTGTCATGATGGTCCACCACCACTAAATCGGGTTAATTAGAGTAAAAGATAAACAATAATAAAAATGTTATTAATGTCTTCGAGTAATATGAAGACTATATAATACGAAGACTACATACCTTTTGTATTACTTCATATCAATAATATAAAATGAAGACTATATAATACGAAGACTACATACCTTTTGTATTACTTCATATCAATAATATAAAATGAAGATTATTATTTTACAACATTGCTAGCTATTGAATGCGTTTGATTTTTCTTTTCCTATCGAAAACATTGTTTTTGTTAACTACTTTTAAAAGATGTAACATTCCGTTTAGTTAAAATTTATTAAAATAAGAATATTTTAAAATGTTAACATAAGCGGCTTAGGTTTTGGATTTGGAATGGTAGAATTATTAAGTAGTATTTTGTAACATATTATACCTATTTGCTAATTTTTCTCAAAACCTTAATTGTTGTTAGTTAGAGTATTATTTTTGCAAGCATATTTGATCTCATCTACGACATGAATGTATAGTGGCTCCCCAAAAGACAAAGAAAATTGTCCAAATTCAATTTCATAGTAGTGTTATTACTGTGTCTTTAGAAGATTTAGAACTATGTGTTGTTTATAGATAAAAAAATAATGTTTAATATTTAGATTAAAAAATTATTGTTGTTTTTTTTTACAGAGATGTTTTATGTTGTCAAATTTTTTAAAAATACTACCTATTTGAAGTTTCTACATCTATTTTACTTCTACTCAACCGCATTTACACGAATTGTTTGTGAAAATTCTCAAGTCAGGCTGTATAGAATTATCATTCTCAAGATATTGAAATTTAGATTTGTCATTTATTTGATAGAATTAGAATAAAATTAATATATTTATATTGATGATTGATATTGATGATTTGATTCTTAATTAAAGGTGTTATGTCACGTATTTCTTTTATAAATATTTTGATTTAATTATCCTTTTTGGAGACTGTATATAATGAATAAACTCAAAGTATTATTTTTTACGACAAAAACACGAAATAATGTTGAGAATGATAAGGAATCACTTCTTGATTTGGATTATTTTTGCCGTTAACTGAAGTCATGCTCTAATTTATACGTCATCCAATCTATAAGTTTAATATTTTGAAATGAATGTATTTATTTTCATGAACAATTTATATAGACAAATATTTTCTTTGTATTAAAGGAATAAAATATGTATCCGAGCATAAAAAGAAAAATGAACACAAATTTTATATTACTTTGAAAACATTTAATGTAAAATTTAACATTTTTATTTTTTAAAAATTATTCTTCGTTGGTTTTTTTTGCAAATGTTGGCTAATTTAAATGTTTGTGTTTTAATATTTTTTATTTATTTTAATTTAAACTTCATTGGATTGTTTGTGCATAAGTTTGATTATTGATTTTTCATGTGATTATTGTGTTTTTATATATTTTGTGGTAATTTATGGTTGCTCCATTTTAATTAATAAAATGTAATTTAAATATTGTGATGTATTTATATGCAATGAATTAAAAAAGTAATTAACAATTAAATCAAGTTTGTAATGGGAGTTATATTTTTATTGTTGTTTTTTTAGTTATAGAGATATAAACAAAGAATTAGTAGAATGTTGAATAAAAAATGAATGAATTCTAGATGTGTCACATCATACTATTGAATGATATGTCAAAATGAGTGTCACATGTCAACATATTATTTTAGGGGTTTTCAGAATCTCCAACTTATCATGGGAGCTGAACAACACCTTCATTTTGACACATAATTTCTTAAATGGACACGTCACTTCTTATTTTTTATGCCATTAATGCAACACATTAGTCACTATCTCTTAGTTTCACAAGAACAAACTAGTTCTATGATAGTAAATGTTAAAATGTTAATTTTAGAGGAGAGTGATAACACTTGTGAACTTCATTTGAATTTGTCACTACACTACTTTTGTTATTGAACTAGATCAATAGACTTGTGTCTTGCTTACATTCAAACACAACTAACTTGTAACTAACCCCAAAAAGCTCTATCAATGAGCAACTACATCAACTAACTCATTACCAAGAAGGTAGGATATACGACTCATTAGAGAAAGAGAAAAATAGAAGAATATGAGTAGTACACTAGCGGGATGCCTAGAAGGCTATTCACAGTGTTTGTATAACTTGACATTTGTGGTGGAGATGAGATGTGAGTGTAGGTGTGCAAAGAGAATAAAAAAGTAGGAAGTGATTATGATATGAGTATGGGTTGCTTGTATCTTATATTTTATATATTATCCTAATAGAATATCTACTTTTTAAAATATTTTTACAATGAAATTTTCATTCTTAGTAATTAAAAAGGCTTATTGCAGTTTTGATTCCTATATTATAATCGATTCACGGAATTGATCATTCTATTATAAAAGTAGACAGTTTTGATCCATCCCTCATATTTTTTACCAAAAAAAAAATGATAAATTTTTAGTGACGTGACATATAATTCTATGATATAGAACCATCTAGATGCATTAATTATTCATATGTCATTAACTAAATTAAAAATATGAAAAATTTCGGATGTTGAAAGCTAAGTTTTTACGGCTTTTTCTTTCAATTTCATCGGTGTTAATAATTCTATATTATCGTATCATATGTCACGTTATTTAAAACATCTCACACCATCATTTTTTAGTTAAAAAATTAGAGAGACGAACCAAAACTGATGATTTTTAAAATAGGGGAATCAATTTCGTAAAATTGTAAAAATAAGGGGGACTAAAACTGTAATTAAGTCTAGCTAAAATAATAATTCATATCAATGTTTAAAAATATTTTAAATTTTTTCATTGTACAGTTAAAGAAACATCAATAGATTATTTTTTATGTATATTTTTTAAATAGATTTGAATTAATGAGACATTAATATATTTTTATACAACATATTTGTATATGTTATATATTATTTTACTCTTAGGTTATTATACTATAGTGTTATTTTAATTATTATAATAATACATTAGATTACATTTTTATATATTTTATTTTTAGTAAAAGATTTCATTTTTATCTGTACTGGTTAAAATATATTGTTATATGAGTTTTACTTTGATTGAAGGTATTAAATTTTGAGCTTAAAA
>JBBPBP010001373.1:0-11797 GCA_037974735.1 Cicer chorassanicum
GGGAGGACGAAAATGACCTAAATGTTCAACCAATGACACAAAATCACTTATTGGATGCACAAGATTGGTTAAAAACCTTAATTGGACGAGAATAAGCCATGGGAGATCGAAAATGACCTAAATGTTCAACCAATGACACAAAATCACTTATTAGATGCACAAGATTGGTTGAAAACCCTAATTGGACGAGAATAAGCCTAGGGAGGACGAAAATGACCTAAATGTTCAACTAATGACCCAAATGTACTTATTGGATGCACAAGATTGGCTAAAAACCCTAATTGGACAAGAATAAGCCTTGGGAGGACGAAAATGAGCTAAATGTTCAACCAATAGCACAAAATCACTTATTGGATGCACAAGATTGGTTAAGAACCATAATTGGACGAGAATAAGCCTAGGGAGGACGAAAATTACCTAAATGTTCAACCAATGACACAAAATCATTTATTGGATGCACAAGATTGGTTAAAAACCCTAATTGGACGAGAATAAGCCTAGGGAGGACGAAAATGACCTAAATGTTCAACCAATGACACAAAATCACTTATTGGATGCACAAGATTGTTAAAAAACCCTAATTGGACGAGAATAAGCCATGGGAGGACGAAAATGACCTAAATGTTCAACCAATGACACAAAATCACTTATTGGATGCACAAGATTGGTTAAAAACCCTAATTGGACGAGAATAAGCCTTGGGAGAACGAAAATGACCTAAATGTTCAACCAATGACACAAAATCACTTATTGGATGCACAAGATTGATTAAAACCCCTAATTGGACGAGAATAAGCCATGGGAGGACGAAAATGACCTAAATGTTCAACCAATGACACAAAATCACTTATTGGATGCACAAGATTGGTTAAAAACCCTAATTGGACGAGAATAAGCCTTGGGAGAACGAAAATGACCTAAATGTTCAACCAATGACACAAAATCACTTATTAGATGCACAAGATTGGTTGAAAACCCTAATTGGACGAGAATAAGCCTAGGGAGGACGAAAATGACCTAAATGTTCAACCAATGACACAAATGTACTTATTAGATGAACAACATTGGTTAAAAACTCTAATTGGACGAGAATAAGCCTACGGATGACGAAAATGACCTAAATGTTCAACCAATGACACAAAATCACTTATCGGATGCACAAGATTGGTTAAAAACCCTAATTGGACGAGAATAAGCCTTGGGAGGACGAAAATGACCTAAATGTTCATAAATGTTCAACCAATGACACAAAATCACTTATTGGATGCACAAGATTGGTTGAAAACCCTAATTGGACGAGAATAAGCCTAGGGAGGACGAAAATGACCTAAATGTTCAACTAATGACCCAAATGTACTTATTGGATGCACAAGATTGGCTAAAAACCCTAATTGGACAAGAATAAGCCTTGGGAGGACGAAAATGAGCTAAATGTTCAACCAATAGCACAAAATCACTTATTGGATGCACAAGATTGGTTAAGAACCATAATTGGACGAGAATAAGCCTAGGGAGGACGAAAATTACCTAAATGTTCAACCAATGACACCAAATCATTTATTGGATGCACAAGATTGGTTAAAAACCCTAATTGGACGAGAATAAGCCTAGGGAGGACGAAAATGACCTAAATGTTCAACCAATGACACAAAATCACTTATTGGATGCACAAGATTGGTTAAAAACCCTAATTGGACGAGAATAAGCTTTGGGAAGACGAAAATGACCTAAATGTTCAACCAATGACACAAAATCACTTATTGGATGCACAAGATTGGTTAAAAACCCTAATTGGACGAGAATAAGCCTTGGGAGGACGAAAATGACCTAAATGTTCAACCAATGACACAAAATCACTTATTGGATGCACAAGATTGGTTAAAAACCCTTATTGGACGAGAATAAGCCTTGGAGGACTAAAATGACCAAAATGTTCAACCAATGACACAAAATCACTTATTGGATGCACAAGATTGGTTAAAAACCCTAATTGGACGAGAATAAGCCTTGGGAGGACGAAAATGACCTAAATGTTACCAATGACACAAAATCACTTACTGGATGCACAAGATTGGTTAAAACCCCTAATTGGACGAGAATAAGCCTTTGGAGGATGAAAATGACCTAAATGTTCAAACAATGACACAAAATAACTTATTGGATGCACAAGATTGGTTCAACACCCTAATTGGACGAGAATAAGCCTAGGGAGGACGAAAATGACCTAAATGTTCAACCAATGACACAAAATCACTTATTGGATGCACAAGATTGGTTAAAAACCCTAATTGGACGAGAATAAGCCTTTGAAGGACGAAAATGACCGAAATGTTCAACCAATGACACAAATATACTTATTGGATGCGCAAGATTGGTTAAAAACCCTAATTGGACGAGAATAAGCCTTGGGAGGACGAAAATGACCTAAATGTTCAACCAATGACACAAAATCACTTATTGGATGCACAAGATTGGTTAAAAACCCTAATTGGACGAGAATAAGCCTTAGGAGGACGAAAATGACCTAAATGTTAAACCAATGACACAAATGTACTTATTGGATGCACAAGATTGGTTAAAAACCCTAATTGGACGAGAATAAGCCTAGGAAGGACGAAAATGACCTAAATGTTCAACCAATGACACAAAATCACTTATTGTATGCACAAGATTGGTTAAAATCCCTAATATGACGAGGCTAAGCCTTGGGAGTACGAAAATGACCTAAATGTTCAACCAATGACACAAAATCACTTATTGGATGCACAAGATTGGTTAAAAACCCTAATTGGACGAGAATAAGCCTTGGGAGGACGAAAATGACCTAAATGTTCAACCAATGACACAAAATCACTTATTGGATGCACAAGATTGGTTAAAAACCCTAATTGGACGAGAATAAGCCTTGGGAGAAATCACCTAAATTTTCAACCAATGACACAAAATCACTTATTGGATGCACAAGATTGGTTAAAAACCCTAATTGGACGACAATAAGCCTAGGGAGGACGAAAATCACCTAAATGTTCAACCAATGACACAAATGTACTTATTGGATTCACAAGATTGGTTAAAAACCTTAATTGGACGAGAATAAGCCTTAAGAGGATGAAAATGACCTAAATGTTCAACCAATGACACAAAATCACTTATTGGATGCACAAGATTGGTTAAAAACCCTAATTGGACGAGAATAAGCCTTGGGAGGACGAAAATGACCTAAATGTTCAACCAATGACACAAAATCACTTATTGGATGCACAAGATTGGTTAAAAACCCTAATTGGACGAGAATAAGCCTTGGGAGGACAAAAATGACTTAAATGTTCAACCAATGACACAAATGTACTTATTGGATGCACAAGATTGGTTAAAAACCCTAATTGGACGAGAATAAGCCTTGGGAGGACGAAAATGACCTAAATGTTCAACCAATGACACAAAATCACTTATTGGATGCACAAGATTGGTTAAAAACCCTAATTGGACGAGAATAAGCCTTGGGAGGACGAAAATGACCTAAATGTTCAACCAATGACACAAAATCACTTATTGGATGCACAAGATTGGTTAAAAACCCTACTTGGGCGAGAATAAGCCTTGGGAGGACGAAAATGACCTAAATGTTCAACCAATGACACAAAATCACTTATTGGATGCACAAGATTGGTTAAAAACCCTAATTGGACGAGAATAAGCCTTGGGAGGACGAAAATGACCTAAATGTTCAACCAATGACACAAAATCACTTATTGGATGCACAAGATTGGTTAAAAACCCTAATTGGACGAGAATAAGCCTTGGGAGGACGAAAATGACCTAAATGTTCAACCAATGACACAAAATCACTTATTGGATGCACAAGATTGGTTAAAAACCCTAATTGGACGAGAATAAGCCCTTGGAGGACGAAAATGACCTAAATGTTCAAACAATGACAGAAAATCACTTATTGGATGCACAAGATTGGTTAAAAACCCTAATTGGACGAGAATAATCCTTGGGAGGACGAAAATGACCTAAATGTTCAACCAATGACACAAAATCACTTATTGGATGCACAAGATTGGTTAAAAACCCTAATTGGACGAGAATAGGCCTTGGGAGGACTAAAATGACCTAATTGTTCAACCAATGACACAAATGTACTTATTGGATGCACAAGATTAATTCAAAACCCTAATTGGACGAGAATAAGCCTTGGGAGGACGAAAATAACCCAAATGTTCAAACAATTACACAAAATCACTTATTGGATGCACAAGATTGGTTAAAAACCCTAATTGGACGAGAATAAGCCTTGGGAGGACGAAAATGACCTAAATGTTCAACCAATGACACAAAATATCTTATTGGGTGCACAAGATTGGTCAAAAACCCTAATTGGACGCGAATAAGCCTTGGGAGGACGAAAATGACCTAAATGTTCAACCAATGACACAAATGTACTTATTGGATGCACAAGATTGGTTAAAAACCCTAATTGGACGAGAATAAGCCTTGGGAGGACGAAAATGACCTAAATGTTCAACCAATGACACAAAATCACTTATTGGATGCACAAGATTGGTTAATAACCCTAATTGGACGAGAATAAGCTTTGGGAGGACGAAAATGACCTAAATACTCAACCAATGACACAAATGTACTTATTGGATGCACAAGATTTGTTAAAAACCCTAATTGGACAAGAATAAGCCTTGGGAGGACGAAAATGACCTAAATGTTCAACCAATAACAAAAAATCACTTATTGGATGCACAAGATCGGTTAATAACCCTAATTGGACGAGAATAAGCCTTGGGAGGACGAAAATGACCTAAATGTTCAACCAATGACACAAATGTACTTATTGGATGCACAAGATTGGTTAAAAACCCTAATTGGACGAGAATAAGCCTTGGGAGGACGAAAATGACCTAAATGTTCAACCAATGACACAAAATCACTTATTGGATGCACAAGATTGGTTAAAAACCTTAATTAACCGAGAATAAGCCTTGGGAGGACGAAAATTACCTAAATGTTCAACCAATGACAGAAAATCACTTATTGGATGCACAAGATTGGTTAAAAACCCTAATTGGACGAGAATAAGCTTTGGGAGGACGAAAATGACCTAAATGTTCAACCAATGATACAAATGTACTTATTGGATGCACAAGATTGGTTAAAAACCCTAATTGGACGAGAATAAGCCTTGGGAGGACGAAAATGACCTAAATGTTCAACCAATGACACAAATGCACTTATTGGATGCACAAGATTGGTTAAAAACCCTAATTGGACGAGAATAAGTCTTGGGAGGACGAAAATGACCTAAATGTTCAACCAATGACACAAAATCACTTGTTGGATGCACAAGATTGGTAACTAACCCTAATTGGACGAGAATAAGCCTTGGGTGGTCGAAAATGACCTAAATGTTCAACCAATGACACAAATGTACTTATTGGATGCACAAGATTGGTTAAAAACCCTAATTGGACGAGAATAAGCCTTGGGAGGACGAAAATGACCTAAATGTTCAACCAATGACACAAAATCACTTATTGGATGCACAAGATTGGTTAAAAACCCTAATTGGACGAGAATAAGCCTAGGGAGGACGAAAATGACCTAAATGTTCAACCAATGACACAAATGTACTTATTGGATGCACAAGATTGGTTAAAAACCCTAATTGGACAAGAATAAGCCTAAGGAGGACAAAAATGACCTAAATGTTCAACAAATGACACAAATGTACTTATTGGATGCACAAGATTGGTTAAAAACCCTAATTGGACGAGAATAAGCCTTGGGAGGAAGAAAATGACCTAAATGTTCAACCAATGACACAAAATCACTTATTGGATGCACAAGATTGGTTAAATATCCTAATTGGACAAGAATAAGCCTAGGGAGGACGAAAATGACCTAAATGTTCAACCAATGACACAAATGTACTTATTGGATGCACAGGATTGGTTAAAAACCCAAATTGGACGAGAATAAGCCTTGGGAGGACGAAAATGACCTAAATGTTCAACCAATGACACAAAATCACTTATTGGATGCACAAGATTGGTTAAAAACCTTAATTGGACGAGAATAAGCCATGGGAGATCGAAAATGACCTAAATGTTCAACCAATGACTCAAAATCACTTATTAGATGCACAAGATTGGTTGAAAACCCTAATTGGACGAGAATAAGCCTAGGGAGGACGAAAATGACCTAAATGTTCAACTAATGACACAAATGTACTTATTGGATGCACAAGATTGGCTAAAAACCCTAATTGGACAAGAATAAGCCTTGGGAGGACGAAAAATGAGCTAAATGTTCAACCAATAGCACAAAATCACTTATTGGATGCACAAGATTGGTTAAGAACCATAATTGGACGAGAATAAGCCTAGGGAGGACGAAAATTACCTAAATGTTCAACCAATGACACCAAATCATTTATTGGATGCACAAGATTGGTTAAAAACCCTAATTGGACGAGAATAAGCCTAGGGAGGACGAAAATGACCTAAATGTTCAACCAATGACACAAAATCACTTATTGGATGCACAAGATTGGTTAAAAACCCTAATTGGACGAGAATAAGCTTTGGGAAGACGAAAATGACCTAAATGTTCAACCAATGACACAAAATCACTTATTGGATGCACAAGATTGGTTAAAAACCCTAATTGGACGAGAATAAGCCTTGGGAGGACGAAAATGACCTAAATGTTCAACCAATGACACAAAATCACTTATTGGATGCACAAGATTGGTTAAAAACCCTTATTGGACGAGAATAAGCCTTGGAGGACTAAAATGACCAAAATGTTCAACCAATGACACAAAATCACTTATTGGATGCACAAGATTGGTTAAAAACCCTAATTGGACGAGAATAAGCCTTGGGAGGACGAAAATGACCTAAATGTTACCAATGACACAAAATCACTTACTGGATGCACAAGATTGGTTAAAACCCCTAATTGGACGAGAATAAGCCTTTGGAGGATGAAAATGACCTAAATGTTCAAACAATGACACAAAATAACTTATTGGATGCACAAGATTGGTTCAACACCCTAATTGGACGAGAATAAGCCTAGGGAGGACGAAAATGACCTAAATGTTCAACCAATGACACAAAATCACTTATTGGATGCACAAGATTGGTTAAAAACCCTAATTGGACGAGAATAAGCCTTTGAAGGACGAAAATGACCGAAATGTTCAACCAATGACACAAATATACTTATTGGATGCGCAAGATTGGTTAAAAACCCTAATTGGACGAGAATAAGCCTTGGGAGGACGAAAATGACCTAAATGTTCAACCAATGACACAAAATCACTTATTGGATGCACAAGATTGGTTAAAAACCCTAATTGGACGAGAATAAGCCTTAGGAGGACGAAAATGACCTAAATGTTAAACCAATGACACAAATGTACTTATTGGATGCACAAGATTGGTTAAAAACCCTAATTGGACGAGAATAAGCCTAGGAAGGACGAAAATGACCTAAATGTTCAACCAATGACACAAAATCACTTATTGTATGCACAAGATTGGTTAAAATCCCTAATATGACGAGGCTAAGCCTTGGGAGTACGAAAATGACCTAAATGTTCAACCAATGACACAAAATCACTTATTGGATGCACAAGATTGGTTAAAAACCCTAATTGGACGAGAATAAGCCTTGGGAGGACGAAAATGACCTAAATGTTCAACCAATGACACAAAATCACTTATTGGATGCACAAGATTGGTTAAAAACCCTAATTGGACGAGAATAAGCCTGGGGAGGACGAAAATAACCTAAATGTTCAACCAATGACACAAAATCACTTATTGGATGCACAAGATTGGTTAAAAACCCTAATTGGACGAGAATAAGCCTTGGGAGGACGAAAATGACCTAAATGTTCAACCAATGACACAAAATCACTTATTGGATGCACAAGATTGGTTAAAAACCCTAATTGGAAGAGAATAGGCTTTGGGAGGACGAAAATGACCTAGATGTTCAACCAATGACACAAAATCACTTATTGGATGCACAAGATTAGTTAAAAACCCTAATTGGACGAGAATAAGCCTAGGGAGGACGAAAATCACCTAAATGTTCAACCAATGACACAAATGTACTTATTGGATTCACAAGATTGGATAAAAACCCTAATTGGAAGAGAATAAGCCTTAAGAGGATGAAAATGACCTAAATGTTCAACCAATGACACAAAATCACTTATTGGATGCACAAGATTGGTTAAAAACCCTAATTGGACGAGAATAAGCCTTGGGAGGACGAAAATGACCTAAATGTTCAACCAATGACACAAAATCACTTATTGGATGCACAAGATTGGTTAAAAACCCTAATTGGACGAGAAAAAGCCTTGGGAGGACGAAAATGCCATAAATGTTCAACCAATGACACAAAATCACTTATTAGATGCACAAGATTGGTTAAAAACCCTAATTGGACGAGAATAAGCCTTGGGAGGACGAAAATGACCTAAATGTTCAATCAATGACACAAATGTACTTATTGGATGCACAAGATTGGTTAAAAACCCTAATTGGACGAGAATAAGCCTTGGGAGGAAGAAAATGACCTAAATGTTCAACCAATGACACAAAATCACTTATTGGATGCACAAGATTGGATAAAAACCCTAATTGGACGAGAATAAGCCTTGGGAGGACGAAAATGACCTAAATGTTCAACCAATGACACAAAATCACTTATTAGATGCACAAGATTGGTTAAAAACCCTAATTGGACGAGAATAAGCCTTGGGAGGACAAAAATGACCTAAATGTTCAACCAATGAAACAAAATCACTTATTGGATGCACAAGATTGGTTAAAAACCTGAGTTGGACGAGAATAAGCCTTGGGATGACAAAAATGACCTAAATATTCAACCAATGACACAGAATCACTTATTGGATGCACAAGATTGGTTAAAAACCCTAATTGGACGAGAATAAGCCTTGGGAGGACGAAAATGACCTAAATGTTCAACCAATGACACAAAATCACTTATTGGATGCACAAGATTGGTTAAAAACCCTAATTGGACAAGAATAAGCCTTGGGAGGACGAAAATGACCTAAATGTTCAACCAATGACACAAATGTACTTATTGGATGCACAAGATTGGTTAAAAACCCTAATTGGACGAGAATAAGCCTTGGGAGGACGAAAATGACCTAAATGTTCAACCAATGACACAAAATCAATTATTGGATGCACAAGATTGGTTAAAAACCCTAATTGGACGAGAATAATCCTTGGGAAGAAGAAAATGACCTAAATGTTCAACCAATGACACAAAATCACTTATTGGATGCACAAGATTGTTTAAAAACCCTAATTGGACGAGAATAAGCCTTGGGAGGACAAAAATGACCTAAATGTTCAACCAATGACACAAAATCACTTATTGGATGCACAAGATTGGTAAAAAACCCTAATTGGACGAGAATAAGCCTTGGGAGGACGAAAATGACCTAAATGTTCAACCAATGACACAAATGTACTTATTGGATGCACAAGATTGGTTAAAAACCCTAATTGGACGAGAATAAGCCTTGGGAGGACGAAAATGACCTAAATGTTAAACCAATGACACAAAATAACTTATTGGATGCATAAGATTGGTTAAAAACCCTAATTGGACGAGAATAAGCCTTGGGAGGACGAAAATGACCTAAATGTTCAACCAACGACACAAAATCACTTATTGGATGCACAAGATTGGTTAAAAACCCTAATTGGACGAGAATAAGCCTTGGGAGGACGAAAATGACCTAAATGTTCAACCAATGACACAAAATCACTTATTGGATGAACAAGATTGGTTAAAAACCCTAATTGGACGAGAATAAGCCTTGGGAGGACGAAAATGACCTAAATGTTCAACCAATGACACAAATGTACTTATTGGATGCACAACATTGGTTAAAAACCCTAATTGGACGAGAATAAGCCTAGGGATGAAGAAAATGACCTAAATGTTCAACCAATGACACAAAATCACTTATTGGAAGCACAAGATTGGTTAAAAACCCTAATTGGGCGAGAATAAGCCTTGGGAGGACGAAAATGACCTAAATGTTCAACCAATGACACAAATGTACTTATTGGATGCACAAGATTGGTTAAAAACCCTAATTGGACGAGAATAAGCCTTGGGAGGACGAAAATGACCTAAATGTTCAACCAATGACACAAAATCACTTATTGGATGCACAAGATTGGTTAAAAAACCTAATTGGACGAGAATAAGCCATGGGAGATCGAAAATGACCTAAATGTTCAACAAATGACACAAAATCGCTTATTAGATGCACAAGATTGGTTGAAAATCCTAATTGGACGAGAATAAGCCTAGGGAGGACGAAAATGACCTAAATGTTCAACCAATGACACAAATGTACTTATTGGATGCACAAGATTGGCTAAAAACCCTAATTGGACAAGAATAAGCCTTGGGAGGACGAAAATGAGCTAAATGTTCAACCAATAGCACAAAATCACTTATTGGATGCACAAGATTGGTTAAGAACCATAATTGGACGAGAATAAGCCTAGGGAGGACGAAAATTACCGAAATGTTCAACCAATGAAACCAAATCATTTATTGGATGCACAAGATTGGTTAAAAACCCTAATTGGACGAGAATAAGCCTAAGGAGGACGAAAATGACCTAAATGTTCAACCAATGACACAAAATCACTTATTGGATGCACAAGATAGGTTAAAAACCCTAATTGGACGAGAATAAGCCTTGGGAGGACGAAAATGACCTAAATGTTCAACCAATGACACAAAATCACTTATTGGATGCACAAGATTGGTTAAAACCCCTAATTGGACGAGAATAAGCCATGGGAGGACGAAAATGACCTAAATGTTCAACCAATGACACAAAATCACTTATTGGATGCACAAGATTGGTTAAAAACCCTAATTGGACGAGAATAAGCCATGGGAGATCGAAAATGACCTAAATGTTCAACCAATGACAAAAAATCACTTATTAGATGCACAAGATTGGTTGAAAACCCTAATTGGACGAGAATAAGCCTAGGGAGGACGAAAATGACCTAAATGTTCAACCAATGACACAAATGTACTTATTAGATGAACAACATTGGTTAAAAACTCTAATTGGACGAGAATAAGCCTACGGATGACGAAAATGACCTAAATGTTCAACCAATGACACAAAATCACTTATTGGATGCACAAGATTGGTTAAAAACCCTAATTGGACGAGAATAAGCCTAGGGAGGACGAAAATGACCTAAATGTTCAACCAATGAACCAAAATCACTTATTGGATGCACAAGATTGGTTAAAAACCCTAATTGGACGAGAATAAGCCTAGGGAGGACGAAAATGACCTAAATGTTCAACCAATGACACAAATGTACTTATTGGATGCACAAGATTGGCTAAAAACCCTAATTGGACAAGAATAAGCCTTGGGAGGACGAAAATGAGCTAAATGTTCAACCAATAGCACAAAATCACTTATTGGATGCACAAGATTGGTTAAGAACCATAATTGGACGAGAATAAGCCTAGGGAGGACGAAAATTACCGAAATGTTCAACCAATGAAACCAAATCATTTATTGGATGCACAAGATTGGTTAAAAACCCTAATTGGACGAGAATAAGCCTAAGGAGGACGAAAATGACCTAAATGTTCAACCAATGACACAAAATCACTTATTGGATGCACAAGATAGGTTAAAAACCCTAATTGGACGAGAATAAGC
>JBBPBP010001377.1:0-11789 GCA_037974735.1 Cicer chorassanicum
GTCCTCCCTAGGCTTATTCTCGTTCAATTAGGGTTTTGAACCAATCTTGTGTATCCAATAAGTGATTTTGTGTCATTGTTTGAACATTTAGGTCATTTTCGTCCTCCCAAGGCTTATTCTCGTCCAATTAGGGTTTTTAACCAATCTTGTGCATCCAATAAGTACTTTTGTGTCATTGGTTGAACATTTAGGTCATTTTCGTCCTCCCAAGGATTATTCTCGTCCAATTACGGTTTTTAACCAATCTTGTGCATCCAATAAGTGATTTTGGGTCATTGTTTGAACATTTAGGTCATTTTCTTCCTCCCAAGACTTATTCTCGTCCAATTAGGGTTTTTAACCAATCTTGTGCATCCAATAAGTGATTTTGTGTCATTGGTTGAACATTTAGGTCATTTTCGTCCTCTAGGGATTTATTCTCGTCCAATTAGGGTTTTTAACCAATCTTGTGTATCCAATAAGTGATTTTGTGTCATTGGTTGAACATTTAGGTCATTTTCGTCCTCCCTAGGCTTATTCTAGTTCAATTAGGTTTTTGAACCAATCTTGTGTATCCAATAAGTGATTTTGTGTCATTGTTTGAACATTTAGGTTATTTTCGTCCTCCCAAGGCTTATTCTCCTCCAATTAGGGTTTTTAACCAATTTTGTGCATCCAATAAGTGATTTTGTGTCATTGTTTGAACATTTAGGTTATTTTCGTCCTCCCAAGGCTTATTCTTCTCCAATTAGGGTTTTTAACCAATTTTTTGCATCCAATAAGTACATTTGTGTCATGGGTTGAACATTTAGGTCATTTTCGTCCTCCCAAGGATTATTCTCGTCCAATTTGGGTTTTTAACCAATCTTGTGCATCCAATAAGTGATTTTGTGTCATTGTTTGAACATTTAGGTCATTTTTGTCCTCCCAAGGCTTATTCTCGTCCAATTAGGGTTTTTAACCAATCTTGTGCATCCAATAAGTGATTTTGTGTCATTTTTTGAACATTTAGGTCATTTTCTTCCTCCCAAGACTTATTCTCGTCCAATTAGGGTTTTTAACCAATCTTGTGCATCCAATAAGTGATTTTGTGTCATTGGTTGAACATTTAGGTCATTTTCGTCCTCTAGGGATTTATTCTCGTCCAATTAGGGTTTTTAACCAATCTTGTGTATCCAATAAGTGATTTTGTGTCATTGGTTGAACATTTAGGTCATTTTCATCCTCCCTAGGCTTATTCTCGTTCAATTAGGTTTTTGAACCAATCTTGTGTATCCAATAAGTGATTTTGTGTCATTGTTTGAACATTTAGGTTATTTTCGTCCTCCCAAGGCTTATTCTCCTCCAATTAGGGTTTTTAACCAATTTTGTGCATCCAATAAGTGATTTTGTGTCATTGTTTGAACATTTAGGTTATTTTCGTCCTCCCAAGGCTTATTCTTCTCCAATTAGGGTTTTTAACCAATTTTTTGCATCCAATAAGTACATTTGTGTCATGGGTTGAACATTTAGGTCATTTTCGTCCTCCCAAGGATTATTCTCGTCCAATTTGGGTTTTTAACCAATCTTGTGCATCCAATAAGTGATTTTGTGTCATTGTTTGAACATTTAGGTCATTTTTGTCCTCCCAAGGCTTATTCTCGTCCAATTAGGGTTTTTAACCAATCTTGTGCATCCAATAAGTGATTTTGTGTCATTTTTTGAACATTTAGGTCATTTTCGACCTCCCAAGGCTTATTCTCGTCCAATTAGGGTTTTTAACAAATCTTGTGCATCCAATAAGTACTTTTGTGTCATTGGTTGAAAATTTAGGTCATTTTCGTCCTCCCAAGGATTATTGTCGTCCAATTAGGGTTTTTAACCAATCTTGTGCATCCAATAAGTGATTTTGTGTCATTGGTTGAACATTTAGGTCATTTTCGTCCTCCCAAGGCTTATTCTCGTCCAATTAGGGTTTTTAACCAATCTTGTGCATCCAATAAGTGATTTTGTGTCATTGTTTGAACATTTGGGTCATTTTCTTCCTCCCAAGGCTTATTCTCCTCCAATTAGGGTTTTTAACCAATCTTGTGCATCCAATAAGTGATTTTGTGTCATTGGTTGAACATTTAGGTCATTTTCGTCCTCCCAAGGCTTATTCTCGTCCAATTAGGGTTTTTAACCAATCTTGTGCATCCAATAAGTGATTTTGTGTCATTGTTTGAACATTTGGGTCATTTTCGTCCTCCCAAGGCTTATTCTCGTCCTATTAGGGTTTTTAACCAATCTTGTGCATCGATTAAGTGATTTTGTGTCATTGGTTGAACATTTAGGTTATTTTCATCCTCCAGGGACTTATTTTCGTCCAATTAGGGTTTTTAACCAATCTTGTGCATCCAATAAGTGATTTTGTGTCATTGGTTGAACATTTAGGTCATTTTCGTCCTCCAGGGACTTATTCTCGTCCAATTACGGTTTTTAACCAATCTTGTGCATCCAATAAGTGATTTTGTGTCATTGGTTGAACATTTAGGTCATTTTCGTCATCCCAAGGCTTATTCTCGTCCAATTAGGGTTTTTAACCAATCTTGTGCATCCAATAAGTACATTTGTGTCATTGGTTGTACATTTAGGTCATTTTCGTCCTCCCAAGGCTTATTCTCCTTAAATTAGGGTTTTTAACCAATCTTGTGCATCCAATAAGTGATTTTGTGTTATTGGTTGAACATTTAGGACATTTTCGTCATCCCAAGGTTTATTCTCGTACAATTAGGGTTTTTAACCAATCTTGTGCATCCAATAAGTACATTTGTGTCATTGGTTGAACATTTACGTCGTTTTCGTCCTCCCAAGGCTTATTCTCGTCCAATTAGGGTTTTTAACCAATCTTGTGCATCCAATAAGTGATTTTGTGTCATTGGTTGAACATTTAGGTCATTTTCGTCCTCCCAAGGCTTATTCTCGTCCAATTAGGGTTTTTAACCAATCTTGTGCATCCAATAAGTGATTTTGTGTCATTGTTTGAACATTTAGGTAATTTTCGTCCTCCCAAGGCTTATTCTCGTCCAATTAGGGTTTTTAACCAATCTTGTGCATCCAATAAGTACATTTGTGTCATTGGTTGAACATTTAGGTCATTTTCGTCCTCCCAAGGCTTATTCTCGTCCAATTAGGGATTTGAACCAATCTTGTGCATCCAATAAGTGATTTTGTGTCATTGGTTGAACATTTAGGTCATTTTCGTCCTCCCAAGGCTTATTCTCGTCCAATTAGGGTTTTTAACCAATCTTGTGCATCCAATAAGTGATTTTGTGTCATTGGTTGAACATTTAGGTCATTTTCGTCCTCCTAAGGATTATTCTCGTCGAATTAGGGTTTCTAACCAATCTTGTGCATCCAATAAGTGATTTTGTGTCATTGGTTGAACATTTAGGTCATTTTCGTCCTCCCAAGGCTTATTCTCGTCCAATTAGGGTTTTTAACCAATCTTGTGCATCCAATAAGTGATTTTGTGTCATTGGTTGACATTTAGGTCATTTTCGTCCTCCCAAGGCTTATTCTCGTCCAATTAGGGTTTTTAACCAATCTTGTGCATCCAATAAGTGATTTTGTGTCATTGGTTGAACATTTAGGTCATTTTCGTCCTCCCAAGGCTTATTCTCGTCCAATTAGGGTTTTTAACCAATCTTGTGCATCCAATAAGTGATTTTGTGTCATCGGTTAAACATTTAGGTCATTTTCGTCCTCCCAAGGCTTATTCTCGTCCAATTAGGGTTTTTAACCAATCTTGTGCATCCAATAAGTATATTTGTGTCAATTGTTGAACATTTAGGTCATTTTCGTCCTCCCAAGGCTTATTCTCGTCCAATTAGGGTTTTTAACCAATCTTGTGCATCCAATAAGTGATTTTGTGTCATTGGTTGAACATTTAGGTCATTTTCGTCCTCCCAATGCCTATTCTCGTCCAATTAGGGTTTTAAACCAATCTTGTGCATCCAATAAGTGATTTTGTGTCATTGGTTGAACATTTAGGTCATTTTCGTCCTCCCAAGGCTTATTCTCGTCCAATTAGGGTTTTTAACCAATCTTGTGCATCCAATAAGTGATTTTGTGTCATTGGTTGAACATTTAGGTCATTTTCGTCCTTCCATGGCTTATTCTCGTCCAATTAAGGTTTTAAACCAATATTGTGCATCCAATAAGTGATTTTGTGTCATTGGTTGAACATTTAGGTCATTTTCGTCCTCCCAAAGCTTATTCTCGTCCAATTAGGGGTTTTAACCAATCTTGTGCATCCAATAAGTGATTTTGTGTCATTGGTTGAACATTTAGGTCATTTTCGTCCTCCCAAGGCTTATTCTCGTCCAATTAGGGTTTTTAACCAATCTTGTGCATCCAATAAGTGATTTTGTGTCATTGGTTGAACATTTAGGTCATTTCCGTCCTTCCAAGGCATATTCTCGTTCAATTAGGGTTTTTGACCAATCTTGTGCATCCTATAAGTGATTTTGTGTCATTGGTTGAACATTTAGGTCATTTTCGTCCTCCCAAGGCTTATTCTCGTCCAATTAGGGTTTTTAACCAATCTTGTGCATCCAATAAGTGATTTTGTGTCATTGGTTGAACATTTCGGTCATTTTCGTCCTCCTAAGGCATATTCTCGTCCAATTAGGGGTTTTAACCAATCTTGTGCATCCAATAAGTGATTTTGTGTCATTGGTTGAACATTTAGGTCATTTTCGTCCTCCCAAGGCTTATTCTCGTCCAATTAGGGTTTTTAACCAATCTTGTGCATCCAATAAGTGATTTTGTGTCATTGGTTGAACATTTAGGTCATTTCCGTCCTCCCAAGGCATATTTCGTTCAATTAGGGTTTTTGACCAATCTTGTGCATCCTATAAGTGATTTTGTGTCATTGGTTGAACATTTAGGTCATTTTCGTCCTCCCAAGGCTTATTCTCGTCCAATTAGGGTTTTTAACCAATCTTGTGCATCCAATAAGTGATTTTGTGTCATTGTTTGAACATTTGGGTCATTTTCGTACTCCCAAGGCTTATTCTCCTCCAATTATGGTTTCTAACCAATCTTTTGCATCCAATTAGTGATTTTGTGTCATTGGTTGAACATTTAGGTCATTTTCGTCCTTCGAAGGCTTTTTCTCGTCCAATTAGGGTTTTTTAACCAATCTTGTGCATCCAATAAGTGATTTTGTGTCATTGTTTGAACATTTGGGTCATTTTCGTCCTCCCAAGGCTTATTCCGGTCCAATTAGGGTTTTTAACCAATCTTGTGCATCCAATAAGTACATTTGTGTCATTGGTTGAACATTTAGGTCATTTTCGTCCTCCCAAGGCTTATTCTCGTCCAATTAGGGTTTTTAACCAATCTTGTGCATCCAATAAGTACATTTGTGTCCTTGGTTGAACATTTAGGTCATTTTCGTCCTCCCAAGGCTTATTCTCGTCCAATTAGGATTTTTAACCAATCTTGTGCATCCAATAAGTGATTTTGTGTCATTGGTTGAACATTTAGGTCATTTTCGTCCTCCCAAGGCTTATTCTCCTCCAATTAGGGTTTTTAACCAATCTTGTGCATCCAATAAGTGATTTTGTGTCATTGGTTGAACATTTAGGTCATTTTCGTCCTCCCAAGGCTTATTCTCGTCCAATTAGGGTTTTTAACCAATTTTGTCACATCCAATAAGTGATTTTGTGTCATTTGTTGAACATTTAGGTCATTTTCGTCCTCCCAAGGCTTACTCTCGTCTAATTAGGGTTTTTAACCAATCTTGTGCCTCCAATAAGTGATTTTGTGTCATTGGTTGAACATTTAGGTCATTTTCGTCCTCCCAAGGCTTATTCTCCTCCAATTAGGGTTTTTAACCAATCTTGTGCATCCAATAAGTGATTTTGTGTCATTGGTTGAACATTTAGGTCATTTTCGTCCTCCCAAGGCTTATTCTCGTCCAATTAGGGTTTTTAACCAATCTTATGCATCCAATAAGTACTTTTGTGTCATTGGTTGAACATTTAGGTCATTTTCGTCCTCCCAAGGCTTATTCTCGTCCAATTAGGGTTTTTAACCAATCTTGTGCATCCAATAAGTGATTTTGTGTCATTGTTTGAACATTTGGGTCATTTTCGTCCTCCCAAGGCTTATTCTCGTCCAATTAGGGTTTTTAACCAATCTTGTGCATCCAATAAGAGATTTTGTGTCATTGGTTGAACATTTAGGTCATTTTCGTCCTCCCAAGGCTTATTCTCGTCCAATTAGGGTTTTTAACCAATCTTGTGCATCCAATAAGTGATTTTGTGTCATTGGTTCAACATTTAGGTCATTTTCATCCTCCAGGGATTTATTCTCGTCCAATTAGGGTTTTTAACCAATCTTGTGCATCCAATTAGTGATTTTGTATCATTGGTTGAACATTTAGGTCATTTTCGTCCTCCCAAGGCTTATTCTCGTCCAATTAGGGTTTTTAACCAATCTTGTGCATCCAATAAGTGATTTTGTGTCATTGTTTGAACATTTGGGTCATTTTCGTCCTCCCAAGGCTTATTCTCGTCCAATTAGGGTTTTTAACCAATCTTGTGCATCCAATAAGTGATTTTGTGTCATTGTTTGAACATTTGGGTCATTTTCGTCCTCCCAAGGCTTTTTCTCCTCCAATTAGGGTTTTTAACCAATCTTGTGCATCCAATAAGTACATTTGTGTCATTGGTTGAACATTTAGATCATTTTCGTCCTCCCAAGGCTTATTCTCGTCCAATTAGGGTTTTTAACCAATCTTGTGCATCCAATAAGTGATTTTGTGTCATTGGTTGAACATTTAGGTCATTTTCATCCTCCCAAGGCTTATTCTCGTCCAATTAGGGTTTTAAACCAATCTTGTGCATCCAATAAGTGATTTTGTGTCATTGGTTGAACATTTAGGTCATTTTCGTCCTCCCAAGGCTTATTCTCGTCCAATTAGGGTTTTTAACCAATCTTGTGCATCCAATAAGTGATTTTGTGTCATTGGTTGAACATTTAGGTCATTTTCGTCCTCCTTAGGCTTATTCTAGTCCAATTAGGGTTTTAAACCAATCTTGTGCATCCAATAAGTGATTTTGTGTCATTGGTTGAACATTTAGGTCATTTTCGTCCTCCCAAGGCTTATTCTCGTCTAATTAGGGTTTTTAACCAATCTTGTGCATCCAATAAATGATTTTGTGTCAGTGGTTGAACATTTAGGTCATTTTCGTCCTCCCAAGGCTTATTCTCGTCCAGTTCGGGTTTTTAACCAATCTTGTGCATCCAATAAGTGATTTTGTGTCATTGGTTGAACATTTAGGTCATTTTCGTCCTCCCAAGGCTTATTCTCGTCCAATTAGGGTTTTTAACCAATCTTGTGCATCCAATAAGTGATTTTGTGTCATTGGTTGAACATTTAGGTCATTTTCGTCCTCCCAAGGCTTATTCTCGTCAAATTATGGTTTTTAACCAATCTTGTGCATCCAATAAGTGATTTTGTGTCATTGGTTGAACATTTAGGTCATTTTCGTCCTCCCAAGGCTTATTCTCGTCCAATTAGGGTTTTTAACCAATCTTGTGCATCCAATAAGTGATTTTGTGTCATTGGATGAACATTTAGGTCATTTTCGTCCTCCCTAGGCTTATTCTCGTCCAATTAGGGTTTTTACACAATCTTGTGTATCCAAGAAGTGATTTTGTGCCATTGGTTGAACATTTAGGTCATTTTTGTCCTCCCAAGGTTTATTCTCGTCCAATTAGGGTTTTTAACAAATCTTGTGCATCCAATAAGTACATTTGTGTCATTGGTTGAACATTTAGGTCATTTATGTCCTCCAAAGGCATATTCTCGTCTAATTAGGGTTTTTAACCAATCTTGTGCATCCAATAAGTGATTTTGTGTCATTGGTTGAACATTTAGGTCATTTTCGTCCTCCCAAGGCTTATTCTCGTCCAATTAGGGTTTTTAACCAATCTTGTGCATCCAATAAGTGATTTTGTGTCATTGGTTGAACATTTAGGTCATTTTCGTCCTCCCAAGGCTTATTCTCGTCCAATTAGGGTTTTTAACCAATCTTGTGCATCCAATAAGTGATTTTGTGTCATTGGTTGAACATTTAGGTCATTTTCGTCCTCCCAAGGCTTATTCTCGCCCAAGTAGGGTTTTTAACCAATCTTGTGCATCCA
Organism: Cicer chorassanicum; assembly: GCA_037974735.1. Taxonomy (NCBI): domain Eukaryota; kingdom Viridiplantae; phylum Streptophyta; class Magnoliopsida; order Fabales; family Fabaceae; genus Cicer; species Cicer chorassanicum. The sequence continues at coordinate 8,158 of JBBPBP010001377.1, forward strand.
ATAAGTGATTTTGTGTCATTGGTTGAACATTTAGGTCATTTTCGTCCTCCCAAGGCTTATTCTCGTCCAATTAGGGTTTTTAACCAATCTTGTGCATCCAATAAGTGATTTTGTGTCATTGGTTGAACATTTAGGTCATTTTCGTCCTCCTAAGGATTATTCTCGTCGAATTAGGGTTTCTAACCAATCTTGTGCATCCAATAAGTGATTTTGTGTCATTGGTTGAACATTTAGGTCATTTTCGTCCTCCCAAGGCTTATTCTCGTCCAATTAGGGTTTTTAACCAATCTTGTGCATCCAATAAGTGATTTTGTGTCATTGGTTGAACATTATGTCATTTTCGTCCTCTGAATGCTTATTCTCGTCCAATTAGGGTTTTTAACCAATCTTGTGCATCCAATAAGTGATTTTGTGTCATTGGTTGAACATTTAAGTCATTTTCGTCCTTCGAATGCTTATTCTCGTCCAATTAGGGTTTTAAACCAATCTAGTGCATCCAATAAGTGATTTTATGTCATTGGTTGAACATTTAGGTCATTTTCGTCCTCCCTAGGCTTATTCTCGTCCAGTTAGGGTTTTTAACCAATCTTGTGCATCCAATAAGTGATTTTGTGTCATTGGTTGAACATTTAGGTCATTTTCGTCCTCCCAAGGCTTATTCTCGTCCAATTAGGGTTTTTAACCAATCTTGTGCATCCAATAAGTGATTTTGTGTCATTGTTTGAACATTTGGGTCATTTTTGTCCTCCCAAGGCTTATTCTCGTCCAATTAGGGTTTTTAACCAATCTTGTGCATCCAATAAGTGATTTTGTGTCATAGGTTGAACATTTAGGTCATTTTCGTCCTCCCAAGGCTTATTCTCGTCCAATTAGGGTTTTTAACCAATCTTGTGCATCCAATAAGTGATTTTGTGTCATTGTTTGAACATTTAGGTCATTTTCGTCCTCCCAAGGCTTATTCTCGTACAATTAATGGTTTTAACCAATCTTGTGCATCCAATAAGTGATTTTGTGTCATTGGTTGAACATTTAGGTCATTTTCGTCCTCCCAAGGCTTATTCTCGTCCAATTAGGGGTTTTAACCAATCTTGTGCATCCAATAAGTGATTTTGTGTCATTGGTTGAACATTTAGGTCATTTTCGTCCTCCCAAGGCTTATTCTCGTCCAATTAGGGTTTTTAACCAATCTTGTGCATCCAATAAGTGATTTTGTGTCATTGTTTGAACATTTAGGTCATTTTCGTCCTCCCAAGGCTTATTCTCGTCCAATTAGGGTTTTTAACCAATCTTGTGCATCCAATAAGTACATTTTGTGTCATTGGTTGAACATTTAGGTCATTTTCGTCCTCCCAAGGCTTATTCTCGTCCAATTAGGGTTTTTAACCAATCTTGTGCATCCAATAAGTGATTTTGTGTCATTGTTTGAACATTTAGGTCATTTTCGTCCTCCCAAGGCTTATTCTCGTCCAATTAGGGTTTTTAACCAATCTTGTGCATCCAATAAGTGATTCTGTGTCATTGGTTGAACATTTAGGTCATTTTCGTCCTCCCAAGGCTTATTCTCGTCCAATTAGGGTTTTTAACCAATCTTGTGCATCCAATAAGTGATTTTGTGTCATTGTTTGAACATTTAGGTCATTTTCGTCCTCCAAAGGCTTATTCTCCTCCAATTAGGGTTTTTAACCAATCTTGTGCATCCAATAAGTGATTTTGTGTCATTGGTTGAACATTTAAGTCATTTTCTTCCTCCCAAGGCTTATTCTCGTCTAATTAAGGTTTTTAACCAATCTTGTGCATCCAATAAGTGATTTTGTGTCATTGGTTGAACATTTAGGTCATTTTCGTCCTCCCAAGGCTTATTCTCGTCCAATTAGGGTTTTTAACCAATCTTGTGCATCCAATAAGTGATTTTGTGTCATTGGTTGAACATTTAGGTCATTTTCGTCCTCCCAAGGCTTATTCTCGTCCAATTACAGTTTTTAACCAATCTTGTGCATCCATTAAGTACATTTGTGTCATTGGTTGAACATTTAGGTCATTTTCGTCCTCCCAAGGCTTATTCTCGTCCAATTCGGGTTTTTAACCAATCTTGTGCATCCAATAAGTACATTTGTGTCATTGGTTGAACATTTACGTCATTTTCGTCCTCCCAAGGCTTATTCTCGTCCAGTTACGGTTTTTATCCAATCTTGTGCATCCAATAAGTGATTTTGTGTCATTGGTTGAACATTTAGGTCATTTTCGTCCTCCCAAGGCTTATTCTCGTCCAATTAGGGTTTTTAACCAATCTTGTGCATCCAATAAGTGATTTTGTGTCATTGGTTGAACATTTAGGTCATTTTCGTCCTCCCAAGGCTTATTCTCGTCCAATTAGGGTTTTTAACCAATCTTGTGCATCCAATAAGTGATTTTGTGTCGTTGGATGAACAATTAGGTCATTTTCGTCCTCCCAAGGCTTACTCTCGTCCAATTAGGGTTTTTAACCAATCTTGTGCATCCAATAAGTACATTTGTGTCATTGGTTGAACATTTAGGTCATTTTCGTCCTCCCAAGGCTTATTCTCGTCCAATTAGGGTTTTTAACCAATCTTGTGCATCCAATAAGTGATTTTGTGTCATCGTTTGAACATTTAGGTCATTTTCGTCCTCCCAAGGTTTATTCTCGTCCAATTAGGGTTTTTAACCAATCTTGTGCATCCAATAAGTGATTTTGTGTCATTTTTTGAACATTTAGGTCATTTTCGTCCTCCCAAGGCTTATTCTCGTCCAATTAGGGTTTTTAACAAATCTTGTGCATCCAATAAGTACTTTTGTGTCATTGGTTGAAAATTTAGGTCATTTTCGTCCTCCCAAGGATTATTGTCGTCCAATTAGGGTTTTTAACCAATCTTGTGCATCCAATAAGTGATTTTGTGTCATTGGTTGAACATTTAGGTCATTTTCGTCCTCCCAAGGCTTATTCTCGTCCAATTAGGGTTTTTAACCAATCTTGTGCATCCAATAAGTGATTTTGTGTCATTGTTTGAACATTTGGGTCATTTTCTTCCTCCCAAGGCTTATTCTCCTCCAATTAGGGTTTTTAACCAATCTTGTGCATCCAATAAGTGATTTTGTGTCATTGGTTGAACATTTAGGTCATTTTCGTCCTCCCAAGGCTTATTCTCGTCCAATTAGGGTTTTTAACCAATCTTGTGCATCCAATAAGTGATTTTGTGTCATTGTTTGAACATTTGAGTCATTTTCGTCCTCCCAAGGCTTATTCTCGTCCAATTAGGGTTTTTAACCAATCTTGTGCATCCAATAAGTGATTTTGTGTCATTGGTTGAACATTTAGGTCATTTTCGTCCTTCCTAGGCTTATTCTCGTTCAATTAGGGTTTTGAACCAATCCTGTGTATCCAATTAGTGATTTTGTGTCATTGTTTGAACATTTAGGTCATTTTCGTCCTCCCAAGGCTTATTCTCGTCCAATTAGGGGTTTTAACCAATGTTGTGCCTCCAATAAGTACTTTTGTGTCATTGGTTGAACATTTAGGCCATTTTCGTTCTCCCAAGGATTATTCTCGTCCAATTAGGGTTTTTAACCAATCTTGTGCATCCAATAAGTGATTTTGTGTCATTGTTTGAACATTT
>JBBPBP010001380.1:0-11772 GCA_037974735.1 Cicer chorassanicum
ACGAAAATGACCTAAATGTTCAACCAATGACACAAAATCACTTATTGGATGCACAAGATTGGTTAAAAACCCTAATTGGACGAGAATAAGCCTTGGGAAAACGAAAATGACCTAAATTTTGAACCAATGACACAAAATCACTTATTGGATGCACAAGATTGGTTAAAAACCCTAATTGGGCGAGAATAAGCCTTGCGAGGACGAAAATGACCTAAATTTTCAACCAATGACACAAAATCACTTATTGGATGCACAAGATTGGTTAAAAACCCTAATTGGACGAGAATAAGCCCTGCGAGGACGAAAATGACCTAAATGTTCAACCAATGACACAATATCACTTATTGGATGCACAAGATTGGTTAAAAACCCTAATTGGACGAGAATAAGCATAGGGAGGACGAAAATGACCTAAATGTTCAACCAATGACACAAATGTACTTATTGGATGCACAAGATTGGTTAAAAACCCTAATTGGACAAGCATAAGCCTTGCGAGGACGTAAATGACCTAAATGTTCAACCAATGACACAAAATCACTTATTGGATGCACAAGATTGGTTAAAAACCCTAATTCGACGAGAAAAAGCCTTGGGAGGACGAAATTGACCTAAATGTTCAACAAATGACACAAAATCATTTATTGGATGCACAAGATTGGTTAAAAACCCTAATTGGACGAGAATAAGCCTTGGGAGGACGAAAATGACCTAAATGTTCAACCAATGACACAAAATCACTTATTGGATGCACAAGATTGGTTAAAAACCCTAATTGGACGAGAATAAGCCTTGGGAGGACGAAAATGACCTAAATGTTCAACCAATGACACAAATGTACTTATTGGATGCACAAGATTGGTTAAAAACCATAATTGGACGACAATAAGCCTAGGGAGGACGAAAATGACCTAAATGTTAAACCAATGACACAAAATCACTTATTGTGTGCACAAGATTGGTTAAAATCCCTAATTAGGCGAGACTAAGCCTTGGGAGGACGCATATGACCTAAATGTTCAACCAATGACACAAAATCACTTATTGGATGCACAAGATTGGTTAAAAACCCTAATTGGACGAGAATAAGCCTTGGGAGGACGAAAATGACCTAAATGTTCAACCAATGACACAAAATCACTTATTGGATGCACAAGATTGGTTAAAAACCCTAATTGGACGAGAATAAGCCTTGGGAGAAATCACCTAAATTTTCAACCAATGACACAAAATCACTTATTGGATGCACAAGATTGGTTAAAAACCCTAATTGGACGACAATAAGCCTAGGGAGGACGAAAATCACCTAAATGTTCAACCAATGACACAAATGTACTTATTGGATTCACAAGATTGGTTAAAAACCTTAATTGGACGAGAATAAGCCTTAAGAGGATGAAAATGACCTAAATGTTCAACCAATGACACAAAATCACTTATTGGATGCACAAGATTGGTTAAAAACCCTAATTGGACGAGAATAAGCCTTGGGAGGACGAAAATGACCTAAATGTTCAACCAATGACACAAAATCACTTATTGGATGCACAAGATTGGTTAAAAACCCTAATTGGACGAGAATAAGCCTTGGGAGGACGAAAATGACCTGAATGTTCAACCAATGACACAAAATCACTTATTGGATGCACAAGAATGGTTAAAAACCCTAATTGGACGAGAATAAGCTTTGGGAGGACGAAAATGACCTAAATGTTCAACCAATGACACAAATGTACTTATTGGATGCACAAGATTGGTTAAAAACCATAATTGGATGAGAATAAGCCTAGGGAGGACGAAAATGACCTAAATGTTCAACCAATGACACAAATGTACTTATTGGATGCACAAGATTGGTTAAAAACCCTAATTGGACGAGAATAAGCCTTGGGAGGACGAAAATGACCTAAATGTTCAACCAATGACACAAAATCACTTATTGGATGCACAAGATTTGTTAAAAAAACCCTAATTGGACGAGAATAAGCCTTGGGAGGACGAAAATGACCTAAATGTTCAACCAATGACACAAATGTACTTATTGGATGCACAAGATTGGTTAAAAACCCTAATTGGACGAGAATAAGCCTTGGGAGGACGAAAATGACCTAAATGTTCAACCAATAACACAAATGTACTTATAGGATGCACAATATAGGTCAAAAACCCTAATTGGACGAGAATAAGCCTTGGGAGGACGAAAAATGACCTAAATGTTCAACCAATGACACAAATGTACTTATTGGATGCACAAGATTGGATAAAAACCCTAATTGGACAAGAATAAGCCTTGGGAGGAAGGAAATGACCTAAATGTTCAACCAATGACACAAAATCACTTATTGGATGCACAAGATTGGTTAAAAACCCTAATTGGACGAGAATAAGCCTTGGGAGGACGAAAATGACCTAAATGTTCAACCAATGACACAAAATCACTTATTGGATGCACAAGATTGGTTAGAAACCCTAATTCGACGAGAATAATCCTTAGGAGGACGAAAATGACCTAAATGTTCAACCAATGACACAAAATCACTTATTGGATGCACAAGATTGGTTAAAAACCCTAATTGGACGAGAATAAGCCTTGGGAGGACGAAAATGACCTAAATGTTCAACCAATGACACAAAATCACTTATTGGATGCACAAGATTGGTTAAAAATCCTAATTGGACAAGAATAATCCTAGGGAGGACGAAAATGACCTAAATGTTCAACCAACGACACAAATGTACTTATTGGATGCACAAGATTGGTTAAAAACCCTATTTGGACGAGAATAAGCCTAGGGAGGACGAAAATGACCTAAATGTTCAACCAATGACACAAAATCACTTATTGGATGCACAAGATTGCTTAAAAACCCTAATTGGACGAGAATAAGCCTTAGGAGGACGAAAATGACCTAAATGTTCAACCAATGACACAAAATCACTTATTGGATGCACAAGATTGGTTAAAAACCCTAATTGGACGAGAATAAGCCTTGGGAGGACGAAAATGACCTAAATGTTCAACCAATGACACAAAATCACTTATTGGATGCACAAGATTGGGTAAAAACCCTAATTGGACGAGAATAAGCCTTGGGGGGACGAAAATGACCTAAATGTTCAACCAATGACACAAAATCACTTATTGGATGCACAAGATTGGTTAAAAACCCTAATTGGACGAGAATAAGCCTTGGGAGGACGAAAAATGACGTAAATGTTCAACCAATGACATAAATGTCCTTATTGGATGCACAAGATTGGTTAAAAACCCTAATTGGACGAGAATAAGCATCAGGAGGACGAAAATGACCTAAATGTTCAACCAATGACACAAAATCACTTATTGGATGCACAAGATTGGTTAAAAACCCTAATTGGACGAGAATAAGCCTTGGGAGGACGAAAATGACCTAAATGTTCAACCAATGACACAAAATCACTTATTGGATGCACTAGATTGGTTAAAAAACCTAATTGGGCGAGAATAAGCTTAGGGATGACGAAAATGACCTAAATGTTCAACCAATGACACAAAATCACTTATTGGATGCACAAGATTGGTTAAAAACCCTAATTGGACGAGAATAAGCCTTGGGAGGACGAAAATGACCTAAATGTTCAACCAATGACACAAATGTACTTATTGGATGCACAAGATTGGTTAAAAACCATAATTGGACGAGCATAAGCTTAGGGAGGACAAAAATGTCCTAAATGTTCAACCAATGACACAAAATCACTTATTGTATGCACAAGATTGGTTAAAAACCCTAATTGGATGACAATAAGCCTTGGGAGGACGAAAATGAACTAAATGTTCAACCAATGACACAAAATCACTTATTGGATGCACAAAATTGGTTAAAAACCCTAATTGGACGAGAATAAGCCTTGGGAGGACGAAAATGACCTAAATGTTCAACCAATGACACAAAATCACTTATTGTATGCACAAGATAGGTTAAAAATCCTAATTGGACGTGAATAAGCCTTGTGAGGACGAAAATGACCTAAATGTTCAACCAATGACACAAATGTACTTATTGGATGCACAAGATTGGTTAAAAACCCTAATTGGACGAGAATAAGCCTTGGGAGGACGAAAATGACCTAAATGTTCAACCAATGATACAAATGTTCTTATTGGATGCACAAGATTGGTTAAAAACCCTAATTGGACAAGATTAAGCCATGAGAGGACGAAAATGACCTAAATGTTCAACCAATGACACAAAATCACTTATTGGATGCACAAGATTGGTTAAAAACCCTAATTGGACGAGAATAAGCCTTGGGAGGACGAAAATGACCTAAATGTTCAACCAATGACACAAAATCACTTATTGGATGCACAAGATTGGTTAAAAACCCTAATTGGACGAGAATAAGCCTTGGGAGAAATCACCTAAATTTTCAACCAATGACACAAAATCACTTATTGGATGCACAAGATTGGTTAAAAACCCTAATTGGACGACAATAAGCCTAGGGAGGACGAAAATCACCTAAATGTTCAACCAATGACACAAATGTACTTATTGGATTCACAAGATTGGTTAAAAACCTTAATTGGACGAGAATAAGCCTTAAGAGGATGAAAATGACCTAAATGTTCAACCAATGACACAAAATCACTTATTGGATGCACAAGATTGGTTAAAAACCCTAATTGGACGAGAATAAGCCTTGGGAGGACGAAAATGACCTAAATGTTCAACCAATGACACAAAATCACTTATTGGATGCACAAGATTGGTTAAAAACCCTAATTGGACGAGAATAAGCCTTGGGAGGACGAAAATGACCTGAATGTTCAACCAATGACACAAAATCACTTATTGGATGCACAAGAATGGTTAAAAACCCTAATTGGACGAGAATAAGCTTTGGGAGGACGAAAATGACCTAAATGTTCAACCAATGACACAAATGTACTTATTGGATGCACAAGATTGGTTAAAAACCCTAATTGGACGAGAAAAAGCCTTGGGAGGACGAAAATGACCTAAATGTTCAACCAATGACACAAATGTACTTATTGGATGCACAAGATTGGCTAAAAACCCTAATTGGACGAGAATAAGCCTTGGGAGGACGAAAATGACCTAAATGTTCAACCAATGACACAAATGTACTTACTGGATGCACAAGATTGGTTAAAAACCCTAATTGGACGAGAATAAGCCTTGGGAGGACGAAAATGACCTAAATGTTCAACCAATGACACAAAAGCACTTATTGGATGCACAAGATTGGTTAAAAACCCTAATTGGACGAGAATAAGCCTTGGAAGGACGAAAATGACCTAAATGTTCAACCAATGACACAAATGTACTTATTGGATGCACAAGATTGGTTAAAAACCCTATTGGACGAGAATAAGACTTGGGAGGACGAAAATGACCTAAATGTTCAACGTATGGCACAAAATCACTTATTGGATGCACAAGATTTTTTAAAATTTCTAATTGGACGAGAATAAGCCTAAGGAGGGCGAAAATGACCTAAATGTTCAACCAATGACACAAAATCACTTATTGGATGCACAAGATTGGTTAAAAACCCTAATTGGACGAGAATAAGCCTTGGGAGGACGAAAATGACCTAAATGTTCAACCAATGACACAAATGTACTTATTGGATGCACAAGATTGGTTAAAAACCATAATTGGACGAGAATAAGCTTAGGGAGGACGAAAATGTCCTAAATGTTAAACCAATGACAGAAAATCACTTATTGTATGCACAAGATTGGTTAAAATCCCTGTTGGACGACAATAATCCTTGGGAGGATGAAAATGACCTAAATGTTCAACCAATGACACAAAATCACTTATTGGATGCACAAGATTGGTTAAAAACCCTAATTGGACGAGAATAAGCCTTGGGAGGACGAAAATGACCTAAATGTTCAACCAATGACACAAAATCACTTATTGGATGCACAAGATTGGTTAAAAACCCCAATTGGACGAGAATAAGCCTTGGGAGGACGAAAATGTCCTAAATGTTCAACCAATGACACAAAATCACTTATTGGATGCACAAGATTGGTTAAAAACCCTAGTTGGAGGAGAATAAGCCTTGGGAGAATGAAAATGACCTAAATGTTCAACCAATGACACAAATGTACTTATTCGATGCACAAGAATAGTTAAAAATCTTAATTGGACGAGAATAAGCCTTGGGAGGACGAAAATGACCTAAATGTTCAACCAATGACACAAATGTACTTATTGGATGCACAAGATTGGTTAAAAACCCTAATTGGACGAGAATAAGCCTTGGGAGGACGAAAATGACCTAAATGTTCAACCAATGACACAAATTTACTTATTGGATGCACAAGATTGGTTAAAAACCCTAATTGGATGAGAATAAGCCTAGGGAGGACGAAAATGACCTAAATGTTCAACCAATGACACAAAATCACTTATTGGATGCACAAGATTGGTTAAAAACCCAAATTGGACGAGAATAAGCCTTGGGAGGACGAAAATGACCTAAATGTTCAACCAATGACACAAATGTACTTATTGGATGCACAAGATTTGTTAAAAACCCTAATTGGATGAGAATAAGACTTCGGAGGACGAAAATGACCTAAATGTTCAACCAATGACACAAAATCACTTATTGGATGCACAAGATTGGTTAAAAACCCTAATTGGACGAGAATAAGCCTTGGGAGGACGAAAATGACCTAAATGTTCAACCAATGACACAAAATCAATTATTGGATGCACAAGATTGGTTAAAAACCCTAATTGAACGAGAATAAGCCTAGGGAGGACGAAAATGACCTAAATGTTCAACCAATGACACAAAATCACTTATTGGATGCACAAGATTGGTTAAAAACCCTAATTGGACAAGAATAAGTCCCTGGAGGATGAAAATGACCTAAATGTTCAACCAATGACACAAAATCACTTATTGGATGCACAAGATTGGTTAAAAACCCTAATTGGACGAGAATAAGCCTTGGGAGGACGAAAATGACCTAAATGTTCAACCAATGACATAAATATACTTATTGGATGCACAAGATTGGTTAAAAACCCTAATTGGACGAGAATAAGCCTTGGGAGGACGAAAATGACCCAAATGTTCAAACAATGACACAAAATCACTTATTGGATGCACAAGATTGGTTAAAAACCCTAATTGGACGAGAATAAGCCTTGGGAGGACGAAAATGACCTAAATGTTCAAACAATAACACAAAATCACTTATTGGATGCACAAGATTGGTTAAAAACCCTAATTGGTCGAGAATAAGCCTTGGGATTACGAAAATGACCTAAATGTTCAAGCAATGACACAAAATCACTTATTGGATGCACAAGATTGGTTTAAAACCCTAATTGGACGAGAATAAGCCTAGGGAGGACGAAAATGACCTAAATGTTCAACCAATGACACAAATGTACTTATTGGATGCACAAGATTGGTTAAAAACCCTAATTGGACGAGAATAAGCCTTGGGAGGACGAAAATGACCTAAATGTTCAACCAATGACACAAAATCACTTATTGGATGCACAAGATTGGTTAAAAACCCTAATTGGACGAGAATAAGCCTTGGGAGGACGAAAATGACCTGAATGTTCAACCAATGACACAAAATCACTTATTGGATGCACAAGATTGGTTAAAAACCCTAATTGGACGAGAATAAGCTTTGGGAGGACGAAAATGACCTAAATGTTCAACCAATGACACAAATGTACTTATTGGATGCACAAGATTGGTTAAAAACCCTAATTGGCAAGAATAAGCCTTGGGAGTACGAAAATGACCTAAATGTTCAACCAATGACACAAAATCACTTATTGGATGCACAAGATTGGTTAAAAACCCTAATTGGACGAGAATAAGCCTTGGGAGGACGAAAATGACCTAAATGTTCAACCAATGACACAAAATCACAGATTGGTTAATAACCCTAATTGGACGAGAATAAGCATTGGGAGGACGAAAATGACCTAAATACTCAACCAATGACACAAATGTACTTATTGGATGCACAAGATTTGTTAAAAACCCTAATTGGACAAGAATAAGCCTTGGGAGGACGAAAATGACCTAAATGTTCAACCAATTACACAAAATCACTTATTGGATGCACAAGATTGGTTAAAAACCCTAATTGGACGAGAATAAGCCTTGGGAGGACGAAAATGACCTAAATGTTCAACCAATGACACAAAATCACTTATTTGATGCACAAGATTGGTTAAAAACCCTAATTGGACGAGAATAAGCCTTGGGAAAACGAAAATGACCTAAATTTTGAACCAATGACACAAAATCACTTATTGGATGCACAAGATTGGTTAAAAACCCTAATTGGACGAGAATAAGCCTTGCGAGGACGAAAATGACCTAAATGTTCAACCAATGACACAAAATCACTTATTGGATGCACAAGATTGGTTAAAAACCCTAATTGGACGAGAATAAGCCTTGGGAGGACGAAAATGACCTAAATGTTCAACCAATGACACAAATGTACTTATTGGATGCCCAAGATTGGTTAAAAACCCTAATTGGACGAGAATAAGCTTACGGAGAACGAAAATGACCTAAATGTTCAACCAATGACACAAATGTACTTATTGGATGCTCAAGATTGGTTAAAAACCCTAATTGGACGAGACTAAGCCTTGGGAGGACGAAAATGACCTAAATGTTCAACCAATGACACAAAATCACTTATTGGATGCACAAGATTGGTTAAAAACCCTAATTGGACGAGAATAAGCCTTGGGAGGACGAAAATGACCTAAATGTTCAACCAATGACACAAAATCACTTATTGTTTACACAAGATTGGTTAAAAACCCTAATTGGACGAGAATAAGTCTTGGCAGGACGAAATTGACCTAAATGTTCAACCAATGACACAAATGTACTTATTGGATGCACAAGATTTGTTAAAAACCCTAATTGGACGAGAATAAGCCTAGGGAGGACGAAAATGACCTAAATGTTCAACCAATGACACAAAATCACTTATTGGATGCACAAGATTGGTTAAAAACCCTAATTGGACGAGAATAAGCCTAAGGAAGGTCGAAAATGACGTAAATGTTCAACTAATGACACACATGTACTTATTGGATGCACAAGATTGGTTAAAAACCCTAATTGGACGAGAATAAGCCTTGGGAGGACGAAAATGACCTAAATGTTCAACCAATGATACAAAATCACTTATTGGATGCACAAGATTGGTTAAAAACCCTAATTGGACGAGAATAAGCCTAGGAAGGATGAAAATGACCTAAATGTTCAACCAATGACACAAAATCACTTATTGGATGCACAAGATTGGTTAAAAACCCTAATTGGACGAGAATAAGCCTTGGGAGGACGAAAATGACCTAAATGTTCAACCAATGACACAAATGTACTTATTGGATGCACAACATTAATTAAAAACCCTAATTGGACGAGAATAAGCATTGGGAGGACGAAAATGACCTAAATGTTCAACCAATGACACAAATTTACTTATTGGATGCACAAGATTGGTTAAAAACCCTAATTGGACGAGAATAAGCCTTTGGAGGACGAAAATGACTTAAATGTTCATCCAATGACACAAAATCACTTATTGGATGCACAAGATTGGTTAAAAACCCTAATTGGACGAGAATAAGCCTTGGGGGGACGAAAATGACCTAAATGTTCAACCAATGACACAAAATCACTTATTGGATGCACAAGATTGGTTAAAAACCCTAATTGGACGAGAATAAGCCTTGGGAGGACCAAAATGACCTAAATGTTCAACCAATGACACAAAATCACTTATTCGATGCACAAGATTTGTTAAAAACCCTAATTGGACGAGAATAAGCCTAGGGAGGAGGAAAATGATCTAAATGTTCAACCGATGACACAAATGTACTTATTGGATGCACAAGATTGGTTAAAAACCCTAATTGGACAAGAATAAGTCTTGGGAGGACGAAAATGACCTAAATGTTCAACCAACGACACAAAGTCACTTATTGGATGCACAATATTGGTTAAAAACCCTAATTGGACGAGAATAAGCCTAGGGAGGACGAAAATGACCTAAATGTTCAACCAATGACACAAATGTACTTATTGGATGCACAAGATTGGTTAAAAACCCTAATTGGACGAGAATAAGCCTTGGGAGGACGAAAATGACCTAAATGTTCAATCAATGACACAAAATCACTTATTGGATGCACAAGATTGGTTAAAAACCCTAATTGGACAAGAATAAGCCTAGGGAAAAGGAAAATGACCTAAATTTTCAACCAATGACACAAAATCACTTATTGGATGCACAAGATTGGTTAAAAACCCTAATTGGACGAGAATAAGCCTTGGGAGGACGAAAATGACCTAAATGTTCAACCAATGACACAAAATCACTTATTGGATGCACAAGATTGGTTAAAAACCCTAATTGGACGAGAATAAGCGTTGGGAGGACCAAAATGACCTAAATGTTCAACCAATGACACAAAATCACTTATTCGATGCACAAGATTGGTTAAAAACCCTAATTGGACGAGAATAAGCCTTGGGAGGACGAAAATGACCTAAATGTTCAACCAATGACACAAAATCACTTATTGGATGCACAAGATTGGTTAAAATCCTTAATTGGACGAGAATAAGCCTAGGGAGGACGAAAATGACCTAAATGTTCAACCAATGACACAAATGTACTTATTGGATGCACAAGATTGGTTAAAAACCCTAATTGGACGAGAATAAGCCTTGGGAGGACGAAAATGACCTAAATGTTCAATCAATGACACAAAATCACTTATTGGATGCACAAGATTGGTTAAAAACCCTAATTGGACGAGAATAAGCCTTGGGAAAATGAAAATGACCTAAATTTTCAACCAATGACACAAAATCACTTATTGGATGCACAAGATTGGTTAAAAACCCTAATTGGACGAGAATAAGCCTTGGGAGGACGAAAATGACCTAAATGTTCAACCAATGACACAAAATCACTTATTGGATGCACAAGATTGGTTAAAAACCCTAATAGGACGAGAATAAGCCTTGGGAAAACGAAAATGACCTAAATTTTCAACCAATTAAACAAAATCACTTATTGGATGCACAAGATTGGTTAAAAACCCTAATTGGGCGAGAATAAGCCTTGCGAGGACGAAAATGACCTAAATGTTCAACCAATGACACAAAATCACTTATTGGATGCACAAGATTGGTTAAAAACCCTAATTGGACGAGAATAAGCCTTGTGAGGACGAAAATGACCTAAATGTTCAACCAATGACACAAAATCACTTATTGGATGCACAAGATTGGTTAAAAACCCTAATTGGACGAGAATAAGCCTAGGGAGGACGAAAATTACCTAAATGTTCAACCAATGACACAAATGTACTTATTGGATGCACAAGATTGGTTAAAAACCCTAATTGGACGAGAATAAGCCTAGAGAGGACGAAAATGACCTAAATGTTCAACCAATTACATAAAATCACTTATTGGATGCACAAGATTGGTTAAAAACCCTAATTGGACTAGAATAAGCCTTGGGAGGACGAAAATTGACCTAAATGTTCAACCAATAGCACAAAGATTGGATGCACAAGATTGGTTAAAAACCCTAATTGGACGAGAATAAGCCTAGGGAGGACGAAAATGACCTAAATGTTCAACCAAGGACACAAAATCACTTATTAGATGCACAAGATTGGTTAAAAACCCTAATTGGACGAGAATAAGCCTTGGGAA
>JBBPBP010001381.1:0-11753 GCA_037974735.1 Cicer chorassanicum
TTGGACGAGAATAAGCCTAGGGAGGACGAAAATGACCTAAATGTTCAACCAATGACACAAATGTACTTATTGGATGCATAAGATTGGTTAAAAACCCTAATTGGACGAGAATAAGCCTAAGGAGGACGAAAATGACCTAAATGTTCAACCAATGACACAAATGTACTTATTGGATGCACAAGATTGGTTTAAAAACCCTAATTGGACGAGAATAGGCCTTGGGAGGACGAAAATGACCTAAATGTACAACCAATGGCACAAAATCACTTATTGGATGCACAAGATTGGTTTAAAACCCTAATTGGACGAGAATAAGCCTAGGAAGGATGGAAATGACCTATATGTTCAACCAATGACACAAAATCACTTATTGGATGCACAAGATTGGTTAAAACCCCTAATTAGACATGAATAAGCCTTGGGAAAACGAAAATGACCTAAATGTTTAACCAATGACACAAAATCACTTATTGGATGCGTAAGATTGCTTAAAAACCCTAATTGGACGAGAATAAGCCTTGGGAGGACGAAAATGACGTAAATGTTCAACCAATGACACAAAAGCACTTATAGGATGCATAAGATTGGTTAAAAACCCTAATTGGACGAGAATAAGCCTTCGGAGGATACAAATGACCTAAATGTTCAACCAATGACACAAACGTACTTATTGGATGCACAAGATAGGTTAAAAAACTCTAATTGGACGAGAATAAGCCTTGGGAGGACGAAAAGGACCTAAATGTTCAACCAATGACACAAATGTACTTATTGGATGGACAAGATTGGTTAAAAACCCTAATTGGACGAGAATAAGCCTTGGGAGGACGAAAATGACCTAAATGTTCAACCAATGACACAAATGTACTTATTGGATGCACAAGATTGGTTAAAAACCCTAATTGGACGAGAATAAGCCAAGGGAGGACGAAAATGACCTAAATGTTCAACCAATGACACAAAATCACTTATTGGATGCACAAGATTGGTTAAAAACCATAATTGGACGAGAATTAGCATTGGGAGGACGAAAATGACCTAAATGTTCAAGCAATGACACAAATGTTCTTATTGGATGCACAAGATTTGTTAAAAACCCTAATTTGACAAGAATAAGACTAGGGAGGACGAAAATGACCTAAATGTTCAACCAATAACACAAATGTACTTATTAGATGCACAAGATTGGTTAAAAACCCTAATTGGACGAGAATAAGCCAATGGATGACGAATATGACCTAAATGTTCAACCAATGACACAAAATCACTTATTGGATGCACAAGATTGGTTAAAAACCCTAATTGGACGAGAATAAGCCTTGGGAGGACGAAAATGACCTAAATGTTAAACCAATGACACAAACGTACTTATTGGATGCACAAGATAGGTTAAAAAACCCTAATTGGACGAGAATAAGCCTTGGGAGGACGAAAATGACCTAAATGTTCAACCAATGACACAAAATCACTTATTGGATGCACAAGATTGGTTAAAAACCCTAATTGGACGAGAATAAGCCTTGGGAGGACAAAAATGACCTAAATGATCAACCAATGACACAAAATCACTTATTGGATGCACAAGATTGGTTAAAAACCCTAATTGGACGAGAATAAGCCTTGGGAGGACGAAAATGACCTAAATGTTCAACCAATGACACAAATGTACTTATTGGATGCACAAGATTGGTTAAAAACCCTAATTGGACGAGAATAAGCCTAGGGAGGACGAAAATGACCTAAATGTTCAACCAATGACACAAAATCACTTATTGGATGCACAAGATTGGTTAAAAACCCTAATTGGAGGAGAATAAGTCTTGGGAGGACGAAAATGACCTAAACGTTCAACCGATGACACAAATGTACTTATTGGATGCACAACATTGGTTAAAAATCCTAATTGGATGAGAATAAGCCTTGGGAGGACGAAAATTACCTACATGTTCAACCAATGACACAAAATCACTTATTGGATGCACAAGATTGGTTAAAAACCCTAATTGGACGAGAATAAGCCTTGGGAGGACGAAAATGACCTAAATGTTCAACCAATGACACAAATGTACTTATTGGATGCACAAGATTGGTTAAAAACCCTAATTGGACGAGAATAAGCCTAGGGAGGACGAAAATGACCTAAATGTTCAACCAATGACACAAAATCACTTATTGGATGCACAAGATTGGTTAAAATCCCTAATTAGACGAGAAATAGACTTGGGAGGACGCAAATGACCTAAATAATCAACCAATGACACAAAATCACTTATTGGATGCACAAGATTGGTTAAAACCCTTATTGGACGAGAATAAGCCTTGGGAGGACGAAAAATGACCTAAATGTTCAACCAATGACACAAATGTACTTATTGGATGCACAAGATTGGTTAAAAACCCTAATTGGACGAGAATAAGCCTTGGGAGGACGAAAATTACCTACATGTTCAACCAATGACACAAAATCACTTATTGGATGCACAAGATTGGTTGAAAACCCTAATTGGACGAGAATAAGCCTTGGGAGGACGAAAATGACCTAAATGTTCAACCAATGACACAAATGTACTTATTGGATGCACAAGATTGGTTAAAAACCCTAATTGGACGAGAATAAGCCTAGGGAGGACGAAAATGACCTAAATGTTCAACCAATGACACAAAATCACTTATTGGATGCATAAGAATGGTTAAAAACCCTAATTGGACGAGAATAACGCTTGGGAGGACGAAAATGACCTAAATGTTCCACCAATGACACAAATGTACTTATTGGATGCACAAGATTGGTTAAAAACCCTAATTGGACGAGAATAAGCCTAGGGAGGACGAAAATGACCTAAATGTTCAACCAATGACACAAAATCACTTATTGGATGCACAAGATTGGTTAAAAACCCTAATTGGATGAGAATAACCATTGGGAGGACGAAAATGACCTAAATGTTCAACCAATGACACAAATGTACTTATTGGATGCACAAGATTGGTTAAAAACCCTAATTGGACGAGAATAAGCCTAGGGAGGACGAAAATGACCTAAATGTTCAACCAATGACACAAATTTACTTATGGGATGCACAAGATTGGTTAAAAACCCTAATTGGACGAGAATAAGCCTTGGGAGGACGAAAATGACCTAAATGTTCAACCAATGACACAAATGTACTTATTGGATGCACAAGATTGGTTAAAAACCCTAATTGGACGAGAATAAGCCAAGGGAGGACGAAAATGACCTAAATGTTCAACCAATGACACAAAATCACTTATTGGATGCACAAGATTGGTTAAAAACCCTAATTGGACGAGAATTAGCCTTGGGAGGACGAAAATGACCTAAATGTTCAACCAATGACACAAACGTACTTATTGGATGCACAAGATAGGTTAAAAAACCCTAATTGGACGAGAATAAGCCTTGGGAGGACGAAAAATGACCTAAATGTTCAACCAATGACACAAATGTACTTATTGGATGCACAAGATTGGTTAAAAACCCTAATTGGACGAGAATAAGCCTTGGGAGGACAAAAATGACCTAAATGTTCAACCAATGACACAAATTTACTTATTGGATGCACAAAATTAGTTAAAAACCCTAATTGGACGAGAATAAGCCTTGGGAGGACGAAAATGACCTAAATGTTCAACCAATGACACAAATGTACTTATTGGATGCACAAGATTGGTTAAAAACCCTAATTGGACGAGAATAAGCCTAGGGAGGACGAAAATGACCTAAATGTTCAACCAATGACACAAATGTACTTATTGGATGCACAAGATGTGTTAAAAACCCTAATTGGACGAGAATAAGCCTTGGGAGGACGAAAATGACCTAAATGTTCAACCAATGACACAAGTGTACTTATTGGATGCACAAGATTGGTTAAACACCCTAATTGGACGAGAATAAGCCTTGGGAGGACGAAAATGACCTAAATGTTCAACCAATGACACAAATGTACTTATTGGATGCACAAGATTGGTTAAAAACCCTAATTGGACGAGAATAAGCCTAGGGAGGACGAAAATGACCTAAATGTTCAACCTATGACACAAATGTACTTATTGGATGCACAAGATTGGTTAAAAACCCTAATTGGATGAGAATAATCCTTGGGAAGACGAAAATGACCTAAATGTTCAACTAATGACACAAAATCACTTATTAGATGCACAAGATTGGTTAAAAACCCTAATTGCACGAGAATAAGACTAGGGAGGACGAAAATGACCTAAATGTTCAACCAATGACACAAATGTACTTATTGGATGCACAAGATTGGTTAAAAACCCTAATTGGACGAGAATAAGCCTAGGGAGGACGAAAATGACCTAAATGTTCAACCAATGACACAAATGTACTTATTGGATGCACAAGATTGGTAAAAACTTTTAATTGGACGAGAAAAAGCCTAGGGAGGACGAAAATGACCTAAATGTTCAACCAATGACACAAATGTACTTATTGGATGCACAAGATTGGTTAAAAACCCTAATTGGACGAGAATAAGCCTTGGGAGGACGAAAATGACCTAAATGTTCAACCAATGACACAAAATCACTTATTGGATGCACAATATTGGTTAAAAACCCTAATTGGACGAGAATAAGCATTGGGAGGACGAAAATGACCTAAATGTTCAACCAATGACACAAATGTACTTATTGGATGCACAAGATTGGTTAAAAACCCTAATTGGACGAGAATAAGCCTAGGGAGGACGAAAATGACCTAAATGTTCAACCAATGACACAAAATCACTTATTGGATGCACAAGATTGGTTAAAAACCCTAATTGGCCGAAAATAAGCCTTGGGAGGACGAAAATGACCTAAATGTTCAACCAATGACACAAATGTACTTATTGGATGCACAAGATTGCTTAAAAACCCTAATTGGACGAGAATAAGCCTTAGGAGGACGAAAACGACCTAAAAGTTCAACGAATGACACAAATGTACTTATTGGATGCACAAGATTGGTTAAAAACCCTAATTGGACGAGAATAAGCCTTGGGAGGACGAAAATGACCTAAATGTTCAACCAATGACACAAAATCACTTATTGGATGCACAAGATTGGTTAAAAACCCTAATTGGACGAGAATAAGCCTTGGGAGGACCAAAATGACCTAAATGTTCAACTAGAGGCACAAAATCACTTATTGGATGAACAAGATAGGTTAAAAACCCTAATTGGACAAGAATAAGCCTAAGGAGGACGAAAATGACCTAAATGTTCAACCAATGACCCATATGTACTTATTGGATGCATAAGATTGATTAAAAAACCCTAATTGGACGAGAATAAGCCTTGGGAGGACGAAAATGACCTAAATGTTCAACCAATGGCACAAAATCACTTATTGGATGCACAAGATTGGTTAAAAACCGTAATTGGACGAGAATAAGCCTTGGGAGGATAAAAATGACCTAAATGTTCACTTAATGACACAAAATCACTTATTGGATGCACAAGATTGGTTTAAAACCCTAATTGGACGAGAATAAGCCTTGGGAGGACGAAAATGACCTAAATGTTCAACCAATGACACAAAATCACTTATTGGATGCGCAAGATTGGTTAAAAACTCTAATTGGACGAGAATAAGCCTACGAAGGATGAAAATGACCTAAATGTTCAACCAATGACACAAATGTACTTATTGGATGCCCAAGATTGGTTTAAAAACCCTAATTGGACGAGAATAAGCCTTGGGAGGACGAAAATGACCTAAATGTTTAACCTATGGCACAAAATCACTTATTGGATGCACAAGATTGGTTTAAAACCCTAATTGGACGAGAATAAGCCTAGGGAGGACGGAAATGACCTATATGTTCAACCAATGACACAAAATCACTTATTGGATGTACAAGAATTGTTAAAACCCCTAATTGGACAAGAATAAGCCTTGGGAAAACGAAAATGACCTAAATGTTTAACCAATGACACAAAATCACTTATTGGATGCGTAAGATTGGTTAAAAACCCTAATTGGACGAGAATAAGCCTAGGGAGGACGAAAATGACCTAAATGTTCAACCAATGACACAAATGTACTTATTGGATGCATAAGATTGGTTAAAAAACCCTAATTGGACGAGAATAAGCCTTGGGAGGACGAAAATGACTTAAATGTTCAACCAATGGCAAAAAATCACTTATTGGATGCACAAGATTGGTTAAAAACCGTAATTGGACGAGAATAAGCCTTGGGATGACAAAAATGACCTAAATGTTCAACCAATGACACAAAATCACTTATTGGATGCACAAGATTGGTTTAAAACCCTAATTGGACGAGAATAAGCCTTGGGAGGACGAAAATGACCTAAATGTTCAACCAATGACACAAAATCACTTATTGGATGCGCAAGATTGGTTAAAAACTCTAATTGGACGAGAATAAGCCTAAGAAGGACGAAAATGACCTAAATGTTCAACCAATGACACAAATGTACTAATTGGATGCACAAGATTGGTTTAAAAACCCTAATTGGACGAGAATAAGCCTTGGGAGGACGAAAATGACCTAAATGTTCAACTAGAGGCACAAAATCACTTATTGGATGAACAAGATAGGTTAAAAACCCTAATTGGACGAGAATAAGCCTAAGGAGGACGAAAATGACCTAAATGTTTAACCAATGGCACAAAATCACTTATTGGATGCACAAGATTGGTTAAAAACCGTAATTGGACGAGAATAAGCCTTGGGAGGACGAAAATGACCTAAATGTTCAACCAATGACACAAAATCACTTATTGGATGCGCAAGATTGGTTAAAAACTCTAATTGGACGAGAATAAGCCTAAGAAGGACGAAAATGACCTAAATGTTCAACCAATGACACAAATGTACTAATTGGATGCACAAGATTGGTTTAAAAACCCTAATTGGACGAGAATAAGCCTTGGGAGGACGAAAATGACCTAAATGTTCAACTAGAGGCACAAAATCACTTATTGGATGAACAAGATAGGTTAAAAACCCTAATTGGACGAGAATAAGCCTAAGGAGGACGAAAATGACCTAAATGTTCAACCAATGGCACAAAATCACTTATTGGATGCACAAGATTGGTTAAAAACCGTAATTGGACGAGAATAAGCCTTGGGAGGACGAAAATGACCTAAATGTTCAACCAATGACACAAAATCACTTATTGGATGCGCAAGATTGGTTAAAAACTCTAATTGGACGAGAATAAGCCTACGAAGGACGAAAATGACCTTAATGTTCAACCAATGACACAAATGTACTTATTGGATGCCCAAGATTGGTTTAAAAACCCTAATTGGACGAAAATAAGCCTTGGGAGGACGAAAATGACCTAAATGTTCAACCAATGGCACAAAATCACTTATTGGATGCACAAGATTGGTTTAAAACCCTTATTGGACGAGAATAAGCCTAGGGAGGACGGAAATGACCTATATGTTCAACCAATGACACAAAATCACTTATTGGATGTACAAGATTGGTTAAAACCCTTAATTGGACAAGAATAAGCCTTGGGAAAACGAAAATGACCTAAATGTTTAACCAATGACACAAAATCACTTATTGGATGCGTAAGATTGGTTAAAAACCCTAATTGGACGAGAATAAGCCTAGGGACGACGAAAATGACCTAAATGTTCAACCAATGACAAAAATGTACTTATCGGATGCATAAGATTGGTTAAAAAACCCTAATTGGACGAGAATAAGCCTTGCGAGGACGAAAATGACTTAAATGTTCAACCAATGGCACAAAATCACTTATTGGATGCACAAGATTGGTTAAAAACCGTAATTGGACGAGAATAAGCCTTTGGAGGACAAAAATGACCTAAATGTTCAACCAATGACACAAAATCACTTATTGGATGCGCAAGATTGGTTAAAAACTCTAATTGGACGAGAATAAGCCTAAGAAGGACGAAAATGACCTAAATGTTCAACCAATGACACAAATGTACTTATTGGATGCACAAGATTGGTTTAAAAACCCTAATTGGACGAGAATAAGCATTGGGAGGACGAAAATGACCTAAATGTTCAACCAATGGCACAAAATCACTTATTGGATGCACAAGATTGGTTTAAAACCCTAATTGGACGAGAATAAGCCAATGGATGACGAAAATGACCTAAATGTTCAACCAATGACACAAAACAACTTATTGGATGCACAAGATTGGTTAATAACCCTAATTGGACGAGAATAAGCCTAGGGAGGACGAAAATGACCTAAATGTTCAACCAATGATAGAAAATCACTTATTGGATGCACAAGATTGGTTAAAAACCCTAATTGGACGAGAATAAGCCTAGGGAGGACGAAAATGACCTAAATGTTCAACCAATGGCACAAAATCACTTATTGGATGCACAAGATTGGTTAAAAACCGTAATTGGACGAGAATAAGCCTTGGGAGGACAAAAATGACCTAAATGTTCAACCAATGACACAAAATCACTTATTGGATGCACAAGATTGGTTTAAAACCCTAATTGGACGAGAATAAGCCTTGGGAGGACGAAAATGACCTAAATGTTCAACCAATGACACAAATGTACTTATTGGATGCATAAGATTGGTTAAAAACCCTAATTGGACGAGAATAAGCCTTGGGAGGACGAAAATGACCTAAATGTTCAACCAATGACAAAAATCACTTATTGGATGCACAAGATTGGTTAAAAACCCTTATTGGACAAGAATAAGCCTTTGGAGGACGAAAATGACCTAAATGTTCAACCAATGACACAAATGTACTTATTGGATGCACAAGATTGGTTAAAAACCCTAATTGGACGAGAATAAGCCTTCGGAGGACGAAAATGACCTAAATGTTCAACCAATGACACAAATGTAATTATTGGATGCACAAGATTGGTTAAAAACCCTAATTGGACGTGAATAAGCCTTGGGAGGACGAAAATGACATAAATGTTCAACCAACGACACAAAATCACTTATTGGATGCACAAGATTGGTTAAAAACCCTAATTGGACGAGAATAAGCCTTGGGAGGATGAAAATGACCTAAATGTTCAACCAATGACACAAATGTACTTATTGGATGCACAAGATTGGTTAAAAACCCTAATTGGACGAGAATAAGCCAAGGGAGGACGAAAATGACCTAAATGTTCAACCAATGACACAAAATCACTTATTGGATGCACAAGATTGGTTAAAAACCCTAATTGGACGAGAATTAGCCTTGGGAGGACGAAAATGACCTAAATGTTCAACCAATGACACAAACGTACTTATTGGATGCACAAGATAGGTTAAAAAACCCTAATTGGACGAGAATAAGCCTTGGGAGGACGAAAAATGACCTAAATGTTCAACCAATGACACAAATGTACTTATTGGATGCACAAGATTGGTTAAAAACCCTAATTGGACAAGAATAAGACTTGGGAGGACGAAAATGACCTAAATGTTCAACCAGAGGCACAAAATCACTTATTGGATGAACAAGATTGGTTAAAAACCCTAATTGGACGAGAATAAGCCTAGGGAGGACGAAAATGACCTAAATGTTCAACCAATGACACAAATGTACTTATTGGATGCATAAGATTGGTTAAAAACCCTAATTGGACGAGAATAAGCCTAAGGAGGACGAAAATGACCTAAATGTTCAACCAATGACACAAATGTACTTATTGGATGCACAAGATTGGTTTAAAAACCCTAATTGGACGAGAATAAGCCTTGGGAGGACGAAAATGACCTAAATGTTCAACCAATCGCACAAAATCACTTATTGGATGCACAAGATTGGTTAAAAACCGTAATTGGACGAGAATAAGCCTTTGGAGGACAAAAATGACCTAAATGTTCAACCAATGACACAAAATCACTTATTGGATGCACAAGATTGGTTTAAAACCCTAATTGGACGAGAATAAGCCTTGGGAGGATGAAAATGACCTAAATGTTCAACCAATGACACAAAATCACTTATTGGATGCGCAAGATTGGTTAAAAACTCTAATTGGACGAGAATAAGCCTAAGAAGGACGAAAATGACCTAAATGTTCAACCAATGACACAAATGTACTTATTGGATGCACAAGATTGGTTTAAAAACCCTAATTGGACGAGAATAAGCCTAGGGAGGACGAAAATGACCTAAATGTTCAACCAATGACAGAAAATCACTTATTGGATGCACAAGATTGGTTAAAAACCCTAATTGGACGAGAATAAGCCTAGGGAGGACGAAAATGACCTAAATGTTCAACCAATGGCACAAAATCACTTATTGGATGCACAAGATTGGTTAAAAACCGTAATTGGACGAGAATAAGCCTTGGGAGGACAAAAATGACTTAAATGTTCAACCAATGACACAAAATCACTTATTGGATGCACAAGATTGGTTTAAATCCCCAATTGGACGAGAATAAGCCTTGGGTGGACGAAAATGACCTAAATGTTCAACCAATGACACAAAATCACTTATTGGATGCACAAGATTGGTCTAAAACCCTAATTGGACGAGAATAAGCCAATGGATGACGAAAATGACCTAAATGTTCAACCAATGACACAAAACAACTTATTGGATGCACAAGATTGGTTAAAAACCCTAATTGGACGAGAATAAGCCTTGGGAGGACGAAAATGACCTAAATGTTCAACCAATGACACAAACGTACTTATTTGATGCAGAAGATAGGTTAAAAAACCCTAATTGGACGAGAATAAGCCTTGGGAGGACGAAAATGACCTAAATGTTCAACCAATGACACAAAATCACTTATTGGATGCACAAGATTGGTTTAAAACCCTAATTGGACAGAATAAGCCTTGGGAGGACGAAAATGACCTAAATGTTCAACCAATGACACAAAATCACTTATTGGATGCACAAGATAGGTTAAAAACCCTAATTGGACGAGAATAAGCCTTGGGAGGACGAAAATGACCTAAATGTTCAACCAATGACACAAATGTACTTATTGGATGCATAAGATTGGTTAAAAAACCCTAATTGGACGAGAATAAGCCTTGGGAGGACGAAAATGACCTAAATGTTCAACCAATCGCACAAAATCACTTATTGGATGCACAAGATTGGTTAAAAACCGTAATTGGACGAGAATAAGCCTTTGGAGGACAAAAATGACCTAAATGTTCAACCAATGACACAAAATCACTTATTGGATGCACAAGAATGGTTTAAAACCCTAATTGGACGAGAATAAGCCTTGGGAGGACGGAAATGACCTATATGTTCAACCAATGACACAAAATCACTTATTGGATGTACAAGATTTGTTAAAACCCCTAATTGGACGAGAATAAGCATTGGGAGGACGAAAATGACCTAAATATTCAACCAATGGCACAAAATCACTTATTGGATGCACAAGATTGGTTTAAAACCCTAATTGGACGAGAATAAGTCTAGGGAGGACGAAAATGACCTAAATGTTCAACCAATGACACAAAATCACTTATTGGATGCACAAGATTGGTTAACAACCCTAATTGGACGAAAATAAGCCTAGGGAGGACGAAAATGACCTAAATGTTCAACCAATGACAGAAAATCACTTATTGGATGCACAAGATTGGTTAAAAACCCTAATTGGACGAGAATAAGCCTAGGGAGGACGAAAATGACCTAAATGTTCAACCAATGGCACAAAATCACTTATTGGATGCACAAGATTGGTTAAAAACCGTAATTGGACGAGAATAAGCCTTGGGAGGACAAAAATGAC
>JBBPBP010001382.1:0-11751 GCA_037974735.1 Cicer chorassanicum
CAATCCAATTAAGGTTTTTAACCAATCTTGTGCATCCAATAAGTGATTTTGTCTCATTGGTTAAACATTTTGGTCATTTTCGTCCTCCCTAAGCTTATTCTAATGCAATTAGGGTTTTTAACCAATCTTGTGCATCCAATAAGTTATTTTGTGTTATTGGTTGAACATTGAGGTGATTTTCGTCCTCCCTAGGTTTATTCTAATCCAATTAGGGTTTTTAACCAATCTTGTGCATCCAATAAGTGATTTTGTGTCATTGGTTGAACATTTAGGTCAATTTCGTCCTTCCTAGGCTTATTCTAATCCAATTATGGTTTTTAACCAATCTTGTGCATCCAATAAGTGATTTTTTGTCATTAGATTAACATTTAGGTCATTTTCGTCCTCCCTAGGCTTATTCTAATCTAATTAGTGTTTGTAACCAATCTAGTGCATCCAATAAGTGATTTTGTGTCATTAATTGAACACTTAAGTCAATTTCGTCCTCCCTAGGCTTATTCTAATCCAATAAGGGTTTTTAGCCAATCTTGTGCATCCAATTAGTGCGTTTGTGTCATTGGATTAACATTTAGGTCATTTTTGTCCTCCCTAGGCTTATTCTAATCTAATTAAGGTTTTTAACCAATCTTGTGCATCCAATAAGTGATTTTATGTGATTGGTTGAACATTTAAGTCATTTTCGTCCTCCTTAGGGTTTATTCTAATCCAATTAGGGTTTTTAACCAATCTTGTGCATCCAATAAGTGATTTTGTGACATTGGATTAACATTA
The DNA here is from genome assembly GCA_037974735.1 of Cicer chorassanicum. NCBI lineage: Eukaryota > Viridiplantae > Streptophyta > Magnoliopsida > Fabales > Fabaceae > Cicer > Cicer chorassanicum. The sequence continues at coordinate 772 of JBBPBP010001382.1, forward strand.
AGGTCATTTAATTCTTCCCTAGGCTTATTCTAATTCAGTTAGGGTTTTTAACCAATCTTGTGCACCCAATAAGTGATTGTGTGTCATTGGTTGAACATTTAGGTCATTTTCGTTCTCCCTAGGCTTATTCTAATCCAATTAGGGTTTTTAACCAATCTTGTGCATCCAATAAGTGATTTTGTGTCAATGGATTAACATTTAGGTCATTTAAATCCTCCCTAGGCTTAGTCTAATCCGATTAGGATTTTTAACCAATCTTGTGCATCCAATAAGTGATTTTGTGTCATTGGTTGAACTTTGAGGTCATTTTCGTCCTCCCAAGGTTTATTCTAATCCAATTAGGGTTTTTAATTAATCTTGCGCATCCAATAAGTGATTTTCTATCATTGGATTAACATTTAGGTCATTTCTTTCCTCCCTATGCTTATTCTAATCCTATTAGGGTTCCTAACCAATCTTGTGCATCCAATAAGTGGTTTTGTGTCATTGGTTGAATATTTACGTCATTTTCGTCATCCCTAGTCTTATTCTAATCCAATTAGGGTTTTTAACCAATCTTGTGCATCCAATAATTGATTTTGTGTCATTGTTGGAACATTTAGGGCATTTTTGTCCTCCCTAGGTTTATTCTAATCCAATTAGGGTTTTTAATTATTCTTGTGCATCCAATAAGTGATTTTCTATCATTGGTTGAACATTTAGGTCATTTTCGTTCTCCCTAGGCTTATTCTAATCCAATTAGTGTTTTTAACCAATCTTGTGCATCCAATAAGTGATTTTGTATCATTGGTTGAACATTTAGGTCATTTTCTTCCTCCCTAGGCTTCTTCTAATCCAATTAGGGTTTTTAACCAATCTTGTGCATCCAATAAGTGATTTTGTATCATTGGTTGAACATTTAGGTTATTTTCGTCCTCCCGAGGTTTTTTCCAATCCAATAAAGGTTTTTAACCCATCTTGTGCATCCAATAAGTGATTTTGTATCATTGGTTGAACATTTAGGTTATTTTCGTCCTCCCTATGTTTATTCCAATCCAATTAAGGTTTTTAACCAATCTTGTGCATCCAATAAGTGATTTTGTCTCATTGGTTAAACATTTTGGTCATTTTCGTCCTCCCTAAGCTTATTCTAATGCAATTAGGGTTTTAACCAATCTTGTGCATCCAATAAGTTATTTTGTGTTATTGGTTGAACATTGAGGTGATTTTCGTCCTCCCTAGGTTTATTCTAATCCAATTAGGGTTTTTAACCAATCTTGTGAATCCAATAAGTGATTTTGTGTCATTGGTTGAACATTTAGGTCAATTTCGTCCTTCCTAGGCTTATTCTAATCCAATTATGGTTTTTAACCAATCTTGTGCATCCAATAAGTGATTTTTTGTCATTAGATTAACATTTAGGTCATTTTCGTCCTCCCTAGGCTTATTCTAATCTAATTAGTGTTTGTAACCAATCTAGTGCATCCAATAAGTGATTTTGTGTCATTAATTGAACACTTAAGTCAATTTCGTCCTCCCTAGGCTTATTCTAATCCAATAAGGGTTTTTAGCCAATCTTGTGCATCCAATTAGTGCGTTTGTGTCATTGGATTAACATTTAGGTCATTTTCGTCCTCCCTAGCCTTATTCTAATCTAATTAAGGTTTTTAGCCAATCTTGTGCATCCAATAAGTGATTTTGTGACATTGGATTAACATTTAGGTCATTTAATTCCTCCCTAGGCTTATTCTTATTCAGTTAGGGTTTTTAACCAATCTTGTGCACCCAATAAGAGATTGTGTGTCATTGGTTGAACATTTAGGTCATTTTCGTTCTCCCTAGGCTTATTCTAATCCCATTAGGGTTTTTAACCAATCTTGTGCATCCAATAAGTGATTTTGTATCATTGGTTGAACATTTAGGTCATTTTCGTCCTCCCTAGGCTTATTCTAATCCAATTAGGGTTTTTAACCAATCTTGTGCATCCAATAAGTGATTTTGTGTCATTGGTTGAACATTTAGGTCATTTTCGTCCTCCCAAGGCTTATTCTCGTCCAATTAGGGTTTTTAACCAATCTTGTGCATCCAATAAAGGATTTTGTGTCATTGTTTGAACATTTAGGTTATTTTCGTCCTCCCAAGGCTTATTCTCGTCCAATTAGGGTTTTTAACCAATCTTGTGCATCCAATAAGTACATTTGTGTCATTGGTTGAACATTTAGGTCATTTTCGTCCTCCCAAGGCTTATTCTCGTCCAATTAGGGTTTTTAACCAATCTTGTGCATCCAATAAGTACATTTGTGTCATTGGTTGAACATTTAGGTTATTTTCGTCCTCCCAAGTCTTTTTCTTGTCCAGTTAGGGTTTTTAACCAATCTTGTGCATCCAATAAGTACATTTGTGTCATTGGTTGAACATTTAGGTCATTTTCGTCCTCCCAAGGCTTATTCTCGTCCAATTAGGGTTTTTAACCAATCTTGTGCATCCAATAAGTACATTTGTGTCATTGGTTGAACATTTAGGTCATTTTCATCCTCCCAAGGTTTATTCTCGTCCAATTAGGGTTTTTAACCAATCTTGTGCATCCAATAAGTACATTTGTGTCATTGGTTGAATATTTAGGTCATTTTCGTCCTCCCAAGGCTTATTCTCGTCCAATTAGGGTTTTTAACCAATCTTGTGCATCCAACAAGTACATTTGTGTCATTGGTTGAACATTTAGGTCATTTTCGTCCTTCCAATGCTTATTCTCGTCCAATTAGGGTTTTTAACCAATCTTGTGCATCCAATAAGTGATTTTGTGTCATTGGTTCAACATTTAGATCATTTTCGTCCTCCCAATGCTTATTCTCGTCCAATTAGGGGTTTTAACCAATCTTGTGCATCCAATAAGAACATTCGTGTCATTGGTTGAACATTTAGGTCATTTTCGTCCTCGCTAGACTTATTCTCGTCCAATTAGGGTTTTTAACCAATCTTCTGCATCCAATAAGTACATTTGTGTCATTGGTTGAATATTTAGGTCATTTTCGTCCTCCCAAGGCTTATTCTCGTCCAATTAGGGTTTTTAACCAATCTTGTGCATCCAATAAGTACATTTGTGTCATTGGTTGAACATTTAGGTCATTTTCGTCCTTCCAATGCTTATTCTCATCCAATTAGGGTTTTTAACCAATCTTGTGCAACCAATTAGTACATTTGTGTCGTTGGTTGAATATTTAGGTCATTTTCGTCCTCCCAATGCTTATTCTCGTCCAATTAGGGTTTTTAACCAATCTTGTGCATCTAATAAGTGATTTTGTGTCATTTGTTGAACATTTAGGTCATTTTCGTCCTCTCAAGGCTTATTCTCGTCCAATTAGGGGTTTTAACCAATCTTGTGCATCCAATAAGTACATTTGTGTCATTGGTTGAACATTTAGGTCATTTTCGTCCTCCCTAGGCTTATTCTCGTCCAATTAGGGTTTTTAAACAATCTTGTGCATCCAATAAGTGATTTTGTGTCATTGGTTAAACATTTATGTCATTTTGGTCTTCCCAAGGCTTATTCTCGTCCAATTAGGGTTTTTAACCAATCTTGTGCATCCAATAAGTACATTTGTGTCATTGGTTGAACATTTAGGTCATTTTCGTCCTTCCAATGCTTATTCTCGTCCAATTAGGGTTTTTAACCAATCTTGTGCATCCAATAAGTGATTTTGTATCATTGGTTCAACATTTACATCATTTTCGTCCTCCCAATGCTTATTCTCGTCCAATTAGGGGTTTTAACCAATCTTGTGCATCCAATAAGAACATTTGTGTCATTGGTTGAACATTTAGGTCATTTTCGTCCTCGCTAGGCTTATTCTCGTCCAATTAGGGTTTTTAACCAATCTTCTGCATCCAATAAGTACATTTGTGTCATTGGTTGAATATTTAGGTTATTTTCATCCTCCCAAGGCTTATTCTCGTCCAAATATGGTTTTTAACCAATCTTGTGCATCCAATAAGTACATTTGTGTCATTGATTGAACATTTAGGTCATTTTCGTCCTCCCAATGCTTATTCTCGTCCAACTACGGTTTTTAACCAATCTTGTGCATCCAATAAGTGATTTTGTGTCATTGGTTGAACATTTAGATCATTTTCGTCCTCCCTAGGCTTATTCTCGTCCAATTAGGGGTTTTAACCAATCTTGTGCATCCAATAAGAACATTTGTGTCATTGGTTGAACATTTAGGTCATTTTCGTCCTCGCTAGGCTTATTCTCGTCCAATTAGGGTTTTTAACCAATCTTCTGCATCCAATAAGTACATTTGTGTCATTGGTTGAATATTTAGGTTATTTTCGTCCTCCCAAGGCTTATTCTCGTCCAATTACGGTTTTTAACCAATCTTGTGCATCCAATAAGTACATTTGTGTCATTGGTTGAACATTTAGGTCATTTTCGTCCTTCCAATGCTTATTCTCGTCCAATTAGGGTTTTTAACCAATCTTGTGCATCCAATAAGTGATTTTGTGTCATTGGTTCAACATTTAGATCATTTTCGTCCTCCCAATGCTTATTCTCGTCCAATTAGGGGTTTTAACCAATCTTGTGCATCCAATAAGAACATTTGTGTCATTGGTTGAACATTTAGGTCATTTTCGTCCTCGCTAGGCTTATTCTCGTCCAATTAGGGTTTTTAACCAATCTTCTGCATCCAATAAGTACATTTGTGTCATTGGTTGAACATTTAGGTCATTTTCTTCCTCCCTAGGCTTATTCTCGTCCAATTAGGGTTTTTAACCAATCTTGTGCATCCAATAAGTACATTTGTGTCATTGGTTGAACATTTAGGTCATTTTCGTCCTTCCAATGCTTATTCTCGTCCAATTAGGGTTTTTAACCAATCTTGTGCATCCAATAAGTGATTTTGTGTCATTGGTTCAACATTTAGATCATTTTCGTCCTCCCAATGCTTATTCTCGACCAATTAGGGGTTTTAACCAATCTTGTGCATCCAATAAGAACATTTGTGTCATTGGTTGAACATTTAGGTCATTTTCGTCCTCGCTAGGCTTATTCTCGTCCAATTAGGGTTTTTAACCAATCTTCTGCATCCAATAAGTACATTTGTGTCATTGGTTGAATATTTAGGTCATTTTCGTCCTCCCAATGCTTATTCTCGTCCAACTAGGGTTTTTAACCAATCTTGTGCATCCAATAAGTGATTTTGTGTCATTGGTTGAACATTTAGATCATTTTCGTCCTCCCTAGGCTTATTCTCGTCCAATTAGGGGTTTTAACCAATCTTGTGCATCCAATAAGTACATTTGTGTCATTGGTTGAACATTTAGATCATTTTCGTCCTCCCTAGGCTTATTCTCGTCCAATTAGGGGTTTTAACCAATCTTGTGCATCCAATAAGTACATTTGTGTCATTGGTTGAACATTTAGGTCATTTTCGTCCTCCCTAGGCTTATTCTCGTCCTATTAGGGTTTTTAACCAATCTTGTGCATCCAATAAGTGATTTTGTGTCATTGGTTGCCCATTTAGGTCATTTTCGTACTCCGAAGGCTTATTCTCGTCCAATTGCGGTTTTGAACCAATCTTGTGCATCCAATAAGTACATTTGTGTCATTGGTTGAACATTTAGGCCATTTTCGTCCTCCCAACGCTTATTCTCGTCCAATTAGGGTTTTTAACCAATCTTGTGCAACCAATAAGTACATTTGTGTCGTTGGTTGAATATTTAGGTCATTTTCGTCCTCCCAATGCTTATTCTCGTCCAATTAGGGTTTTTAACCAATCTTGTGCATCCAATAAGTGATTTTGTGTCATTTGTTGAACATTTAGGTCATTTTCGTCCTCTCAAGGCTTATTCTCGTCCAATTAGGGGTTTTAACCAATCTTGTGCATCCAATAAGTACATTTGTGTCATTGGTTGAACATTTAGGCCATTTTCGTCCTCCCAACGCTTATTCTCGTCCAATTAGGGGTTTTAACCAATCTTGTTCATCCAATAAGTACATTTGTGTCATTGGTTGAACATTTAGGTCATTTTTGTCCTCCCTAGGCTTATTCTCGTCCAATTAGGGTTTTTAACCAATCTTGTGCATCCAATAAGTACATTTGTGCCGTTGGTTGAATATTTAGGTCATTTTCGTCCTCCCAATGCTTATTCTCGTCCAATTAGGGTTTTTAACCAATCTTGTGCATCCAATAAGTGATTTTGTGTCATTTGTTGAACATTTAGGTCATTTTCGTCCTCTCAAGGCTTATTCTCGTCCAATTAGGGGTTTTAACCAATCTTGTGCATCCAATAAGTACATTTGTGTCATTGGTTGAACATTTAGGTCATTTTCGTCCTCCCAATGCTTATTCTCGTCCAATTAGGGTTTTAACCAATCTTGTGCATCCAATAAGTGATTTTGTGTCATTGGTTGAACATTTAGGTCATTTTCGTCCACCCTAGGCTTATTCTCATCCAATTAGGGTTTTTAACCAATCTTGTGCATCCAATAACTACATTTGTGTCATTGGTTTAACATTTAGGTCATTTTTGTCCTCCCAATGCTTATTCTCGTCCAATTAGGGTTTTTAACCAATCTTGTGCATCCAATAAGTGATTTTGTGTCATTGGTTGAACATTTAGGTCATTTTCGTCCTCCCTAGGCTTATTCTCGTCCAATTAGGGGTTTTAACCAATCTTGTGCATCCAATAAGTACATTTGTGTCATTGGTTGAACATTTAGGTCATTTTCGTCCTCCCAAGGCTTATTCTCGTCCAATTAGGGTTTTTAACCAATCTTGTGCATCTAATAAGTGATTTTGTTTCATTGGTTGAACATTTAGGTCATTTTCGTACTCTCAAGGCTTAATCTCGTCCAATTACGGTTTTTAACCAATCTTGTGCATCCAATAAGTACATTTGTGTCATTGGTTGAACATTTAGGTCATTTTCGTCCTCCCAAGGCTAATTCTCGTCCAATTAGGGTTTTTAACCAATCTTGTGCATCCAATAAGTGATTTTGTGTCATTGGTTGAACATTTAGGTCATTTTCGTCCTCCCTAGGCTTATTCTCGTCCAATTAGGGGTTTTAACCAATCTTGTGCATCCAATAAGTACATTTGTGTCATTGGTTCAACATTTAGGTCATTTTCGTCCTCCCAAGGCTTATTCTCGTCCAATTAGGGTTTTTAACCAATCTTGTGCATCCAATAAGTGATTTTGTGTCATTGGTTGAACATTTAGGTCATTTTCGTCCTCCCTAGGCTTATTCTCGTCCAATTAGGGGTTTTAACCAATCTTGTGCATCCAATAAGTACATTAGTGTCATTGGTTGAACATTTAGGTTATTTTCATCCTCCCAATGCTTATTCTCGTCCAATTAGGGTTTTAACCAATCTTGTGCATCCAATAAGTGATTTTGTGTCATTGGTTGAACATTTAGGTCATTTTCGTCCTCCCTAGGCTTATTCTCGTCCAATTAGGGTTTTTAACCAATCTTGTGCATCCAATAAGTAGATTTGTGTCATTGGTTGAACATTTAGGTCATTTTCGTCCTCCCTAGGCTTATTCTCGTCCAATTAGGGTTTTTAACCAATCTTGTGCATCCAATAAGTACATTTGTGTCATTGGTTGAACATTTAGGTCATTTACGTCCTCGCTAGGCTTATTCTCGTCCAATTAGGGGTTTTAACCAATCTTGTGCATCCAATAAGTGATTTTGTGTCATTGGTTGAACATTTAGGTCATTTTCTTCCTCCCAAGGCTTATTCTCGTCAAATTAGGGTTTTTAACCAATCTTGTGAATCCAATAAGTGATTTTGTGTCATTGGTTGAACTTTTAGGTCATTTTTGTCCTCCCTAGGCTTATTCTTGCCAATTAGGGTTTTTAACCAATCTTGTGCATCCAATAAGTACATTTGTGTCATTGGTTGAACATTTAGGTCATTTTCGTCCTCCCTAGGCTTATTCTCGTCCAATTAGGGTTTTTAACCAATCTTGTGCATCCAATAAGTACATTTGTGTCATTGGTTGAACATTTAGGTCATTTTCGTCCTCCCTAGGCTTATTCTTGCCAATTAGGGTTTTTAACCAATCTTGTGCATCCAATAAGTACATTTGTGTCATTGGTTGAACATTTAGGTCATTTTCGTCCTCCCTAGGCTTATTCTCGTCCAATTAGGGTTTTTAACCAATCTTGTGCATCCAATAAGTACATTTGTGTCATTGGTTGAACATTTAGGTCATTTTCGACCTCCCAAGGCTTATTCTCGTCCAAGTAGGAATTTTAACTAATCTTGTGCATCCAATAAGTGATTTTGTGTCATTGGTTGAATATTTAGGTCATTTTCGTCCTCCCAAGGCTTATTCTCGTCCAATTAGGGTTTTTAACCAATCTTGTGCATCCAATAAGTACATTTGTGTCATTGGTTGAACATTTAGGTCATTTTCGTCCTCCCTAAGCTTATTCTCGTCCAATTAGGGTTTTTAACCAATCTTGTGCATCCAATAAGTGATTTTGTGTCATTTGTTGAACATTTAGGTCATTTTCGTCCTCTCAAGGCTTATTCTCGTCCAATTAGGGGTTTTAACCAATCTTGTGCATCCAATAAGTACATTTGTGTCATTGGTTGAACATTTAGGTCATTTTCGTCCTCCCTAGGCTTATTCTCGTCCAATTAGGGTTTTTAAACAATCTTGTGCATCCAATAAGTGATTTTGTGTCATTGGTTAAACATTTATGTCATTTTGGTCCTCCCAAGGCTTATTCTCGTCAAATTAGGGTTTTTAACCAATCTTGTGCATCCAATAAGTACATTTGTGTCATTGGTTGAACATTTAGGTCAATTTCGTCCTCCCTAGGCTTATTCTCGTCCAATTAGGGGTTTTAACAAATCTTGTGCATCCAATTAGTACATTTGTGTCATTGGTTGAACATTTAGGTCATTTTCGTCCTCCCTAGGCTTATTCTCGTCCAATTAGGGTTTTTAACCAATCTTGTGCATCCAATAAGTACATTTGTGTCATTGGTTGAACATTTAGGTCATTTTCGTCCTCCCTATGCTTATTCTCGTCCAACTAGGGTTTTTAACCAATCTTGTGCATCCAATAAGTGATTTTGTGTCATTGGTTGAACATTTAGATCATTTTCGTCCTCCCTAGGCTTATTCTCGTCCAATTAGGGGTTTTAACCAATCTTGTGCATCCAATAAGAACATTTGTGTCATTGGTTGAACATTTAGGTCATTTTCGTCCTCGCTAGGCTTATTCTCGTCCAATTAGGGTTTTTAACCAATCTTCTGCATCCAATAAGTACATTTGTGTCATTGGTTGAATATTTAGGTTATTTTCGTCCTCCCAAGGCTTATTCTCGTCCAATTACGGTTTTTAACCAATCTTGTGCATCCAATAAGTACATTTGTGTCATTGGTTGAACATTTAGGTCATTTTCGTCCTTCCAATGCTTATTCTCGTCCAATTAGGGTTTTTAACCAATCTTGTGCATCCAATAAGTGATTTTGTGTCATTGGTTCAACATTTAGATCATTTTCGTCCTCCCAATGCTTATTCTCGTCCAATTAGGGGTTTTAACCAATCTTGTGCATCCAATAAGAACATTTGTGTCATTGGTTGAACATTTAGGTCATTTTCGTCCTCGCTAGGCTTATTCTCGTCCAATTAGGGTTTTTAACCAATCTTCTGCATCCAATAAGTACATTTGTGTCATTGGTTGAACATTTAGGTCATTTTCTTCCTCCCTAGGCTTATTCTCGTCCAATTAGGGTTTTTAACCAATCTTGTGCATCCAATAAGTACATTTGTGTCATTGGTTGAACATTTAGGTCATTTTCGTCCTTCCAATGCTTATTCTCGTCCAATTAGGGTTTTTAACCAATCTTGTGCATCCAATAAGTGATTTTGTGTCATTGGTTCAACATTTAGATCATTTTCGTCCTCCCAATGCTTATTCTCGTCCAATTAGGGTTTTTAACCAATCTTGTGCATCCAATAAGTACATTTGTGTCATTGGTTGAACATTTAGGTCATTTTCGTCCTCCCTAGGCTTATTCTCGTCCAATTAGGGGTTTTAACAAATCTTGTGCATCCAATTAGTACATTTGTGTCATTGGTTGAACATTTAGGTCATTTTCGTCCTCCCTAGGCTTATTCTCATCCAATTAGGGTTTTTAACCAATCTTGTGCATCCAATTAGTACATTTGTGTCATTGGTTGAACATTTAGGTCATTTTCGTCCTCCCTAGGCTTATTCTCGTCCAATTAGGGTTTTTAAACAATCTTGTGCATCCAATAAGTGATTTTGTGTCATTGGTTAAACATTTATGTCATTTTGGTCCTCCCAAGGCTTATTCTCGTCCAATTAGGGTTTTTAACCAATCTTGTGCATCCAATAAGTACATTTGTGTCATTGGTTGAACATTTAGGTCAATTTCGTCCTCCCTAGGCTTATTCTCGTCCAATTAGGGGTTTTAACAAATCCAGTGCATCCAATTAGTACATTTGTGTCATTGGTTGAATATTTAGGTCATTTTCGTCCTCCCTAGGCTTATTCTCATCCAATTAGGGTTTTTAACCAATCTTGTGCATCCAATTAGTACATTTGTGTCATTGGTTGAACATTTAGGTCATTTTCGTCCTCCCAATGCTTATTCTCGTCCAATTAGGGTTTTTAACCAATCTTGTGCATCCAATAAGTACATTTGTGTCATTGGATGAACATTTAGGTCATTTTCTTCCTCCCTAGGCTTATTCTCGTCCAATTAGGGGTTTTAACCAATCTTGTGCATCCATTAAGTACATTTGTGTCATTGGTTGAACATTTAGGTCAATTTCGTCCTCCCTAGGCTTATTCTCGTCCAATTAGGGGTTTTAACAAATCTTGTGCATCCAATAAGTACATTTGTGTCGTTGGTTGAACATTTAGGTCATTTTCGTCCTCCCTAGGCTTATTCTCGTCCAATTATGGTTTTTAACCAATCTTGTGGATCCAATTAGTACATTTGTGTC
>JBBPBP010001386.1:0-11705 GCA_037974735.1 Cicer chorassanicum
CAATTAGGGTTTTTAACCAATCTTGTGCATCCAATAAGTGATTTTGTGTCATTGGTTGAACATTTAGGTCATTTTCGTCCTCCCAAGGCTTATTCTCGTCCAATTAGGGTTTTTAACCAATCTTGTGCATCCAATAAGTGATTTTGTGTCATTGGTTGAACATTTAGGTCATTTTCGTCCTCCAATGGCTTATTCTCGTCCAATTAGGGTTTTTAACCAATCTTGTGCATTCAATTAGTGACTTTGTGTCATTGGTTGAACATTTAGGTCATTTTCGTCCTCCAATGGCTTATTCTCGTCCAATTAGGGTTTTTAACCAATCTTGTGCATTCAATAAGTGATTTTGTGTCATTGGTTGAACATTTAGGTCATTTTCGTCCTCCCAAGGCTTATTCTCGTCCAATTAGGGTTTTTAACCAATCTTGTGCCTCCAATAAGTGATTTTGTGTCATTTGTTGAACACTTAGCTCATTTTCTTCCTCCCAAGGCTTGTTTTTGTCCAATTAGGGTTTTTAACCAATCCTGTGTATCCAATAAGTCATTTTGTGTCATTGGTTGAACATTTACGTCATTTTCGTCCTCCCTAGGTTTATTCTCCTCCAATTGGGATTTTTAACCAATCTTGTGCATCCAATAAGTGATTTTGTGTCATTGGTTGAACATTTAGGTCATTTTCGTTCTCCAATGGCTTATTCTCGTCCAATTAGGGTTTTTAACCAATCCTGTGTATCCAATAAGTGATTTTGTGTCATTGGTTGAACATTTAGGTCATTTTCGTCCTCCCAAGTCTTATTCTCGTCCAATTAGGGTTTTTAACCAATCTTGTGCATCCAACAAGTGATTTTGTGCCATTGGTTGAACATTTAGGTCATTTTCGTCCTCCCAAGGCTTATTCTCGTCCAATTAGGGTTTTTAACAATTCTTGTGCATCCAAAAAGTGATTTTGTGTCACTGGTTGAACATTTAGGTCATTTTCGTCCTCCAATGGCTTATTCTCGTCCAATTAGGGTTTTTAACCAATCTTGTGCATCCAATAAGTGATTTTGTGTCATTGGTTGAACATTTAGGTCATTTTCATCCTCCCAAGGCTTATCTCGTCCAGTAGGGTTTTTAACCAATCTTGCATCCAATAAGTGATTTTGTGTCATTGGTTGAACATTTAGGTCATTTTTGTCAGCCCAAGGCTTATTCTCGTCCAATTAGGGTTTTTAACCAATCTTGTGCATTCAATAAGTGATTTTGTGTCATTGGTTGAACATTTAGGTCATTTTCGTCAGCCCAAGGCTTATTCTCGTCCAATTAGGGTTTTTAACCAATCCTGTGTATCCAATAAGTTATTTTGTGTTGTTGGTTGAACATTTAGGTCATTTTCGTCAGCCCAAGGCTTATTCTCGTCCAATTAGGGTTTTTAACCAATCTTGTGTATCCAATAAGTAATTTTGTGTCATTGGTTGAACATTTAGGTCATTTTCGTCCTCCAATGGCTTATTCTCGTCCAATTAGGGTTTTTAACCAATCTTGTGCATCCAATAAGTGATTTTGTGTCATTGGTTGAACATTTAGGTCATTTTCGTCCTCCCAAGGTTTATTCTTATCCAATTAGGGTTTTTAAACAATCTTGTGCATCCAATAAGTGATTTTGTGTCATTGGTTGAACATTTAGGTCAGTTTCCTCCTCTAATGGCTTATTCTCGTCCAATTAGGGTTTTTAACCAATCTTGTGCATCCAATAAGTGATTTTGTGTCATTGGTTGAACATTTAGGTCATTTTCGTCCTCCCAAGGCTTATTCTCGTCCAATTAGGGTTTTTAACCAATCTTGTGCATCCAATAAGTGATTTTGTGTCATTGGTTGAACATTTAGGTCATTTTCGTCCTCCAAAGGATTATTCTCGTCCAATTAGGGTTTTTAACCAATCTTGTGCATCCAATAAGTGATTTTGTGTCATTGGTTGAACATTTAGTTCATTTTCGTCCTGCCATGACTTATTCTCGTCCAATTAGGGTTTTTAACCAATCTTGTGTAAACAATAAGTGATTTTGTGTCATTGGTTGAACATTTAGGTCATTTTCGTCCTCCCAAGGCTTATTCTCGTCCAATTAGGGTTTTTAACCAATCTTGTGCATCCAATAAGTGATTTTGTGTCATTGGTTGAACATTTAGGTCATTTTCGTCCTCCCTAGGCTTATTCTCGTCCAATTAGGGTTTTTAACCAATCTTGTGCATCCAATAATTGATTTTGTGTCATTGGTTGAACATTTAGGTCATTTTCGTCCTCCTTAGGCTTATTCTCGACCAATTAGTGTTTTTAACAAATCTTGTGCATCCAATAAGTGAATTTGTGTCATTGGTTGAACATTTAGGTCATTTTCGTCCTGCCATGACTTATTCTCGTCCAATTAGGGTTTTTAACCAATCTTGTGTAAACAATAAGTGATTTTGTGTCATTGGTTGAACATTTAGGTCATTTTCGTCCTCCCAAGGCTTATTCTCGTCCAATTAGGGTTTTTAACCAATCTTGTGCATCCAATAAGTGATTTTGTGTCATTGGTTGAACATTTAGGTCATTTTCGTCCTCCCTAGGCTTATTCTCGTCCAATTAGGGTTTTTAACAAATCTTGTGCATCCAATAAGTACATTTGTGTCATTGGTTGAACATTTAGGTCAATTTCGTCCTGCCAAGACTTATTCTCGTCCAATTAGGGTTTTTAACCAATCTTGTGTAAACAATAAGTGATTTTGTGTCATTGGTTGAACATTTAGGTCATTTTCGTCCTCCCAAGGCTTATTCTCGTCCAATTAGGGTTTTTAACCAATCTTGTGCATCCAATAAGTGATTTTGTGTCATTGGTTGAACATTTAGGTCATTTTCGTCCTCCCAAGGCTTATTCTCGTCCAATTAGGGTTTTTAACCAATCTTCTGCATCCAATAAGTAAATTTGTGTCATTGGTTGAACATTTAGGTCATTTTCGTCCTCCCAAGGCTTATTCTCGTCCAATTAGGGTTTTTAACCAATCTTGTGCATCCAATAAGTGATTTTGTGTCATTGGTTGAACATTAAGGTCATTTTTGTCCTCCCAGGGCTTATTCTCGTCCAATTAGGGTTTTTAACCAATCTTGTGCATCCAATAAGTGATTTTGTGTCATTGGTTGAACATTTAGGTCATTTTCGTCCTCCCAAGGCTTATTCTCGTCCAATTAGGGTTTTTAACCAATCTTGTGCATCCAATAAGTGATTTTTTGTCATTGGTTGAACATTTAGGTCATTTTCGTCCTCCCTATGCTTATTCTCGTCCAATTAGGGTTTTTAACCAATCTTGTGCATCCAATAAGTGATTTTATGTCATTGGTTTAACATTTAGGTCATTTTCGTCCTCCCAAGACTTATTCTCGTCCAATTAGGGTTTTTAACCAATCTTGTGCATCCAATAAGTGATTTTCTGTCATTGGTTTAACATTTAGGTCATTTTCGTCCTCCCAAGACTTATTCTCGTCCAATTAGGGTTTTTAACCAATCTTGTGCATCCAATAAGTGATTTTGTGTCATTGGTTGAACATTTAGGTCATTTTCGTCCTCCCAAGGCTTATTCTCGTCCAATTAGGGTTTTTAACCAATCTTGTGCATACAATAAGTGATTTTATGTCATTGGTTGAACATTTAGCTCATTTTCGTCCTCCCTAGGCTTATTCTCGTCCAATTAGGGTTTTTAACCAATCTTGTGCATCCAATAAGTACATTTGTGTCATTGGTTGAACATTTAGGTCATTTTCGTCCTCCCAAGGCTTATTCTCGTCCTATTAGGGTTTTTAACCAATCTTGTGCATCTAATAAGTGATTTTGTGTCATTGGTTGAACATTTAGGTCATTTTCGTCCTCCCAAGGCTTATTCTCGTCCAATTAGGGTTTTTAACCAATCTTGTGCATCCAATAAGTGATTTTGTGTCATTGGTTGAACATTTAGGTCATTTTCGTTCTCCCAAGGCTTATTCTCGTCCAATTAGGGTTTTTAACCAATATTGTGCATCCAATAAGTGACTTTGTGTCGTTGGTTGAACATTTAGGTGATTTTCGTCCTCCCAACACTTATTCTCGTCCAATTAGGGTTTTTAACCAATCTTGTGCATCCAATAAGTACATTTGTGTCCTTGGTTGAACATTTAGGTCATATTCGTCCTCCCAAGGATTATTCTCGTCCAATTAGGGTTTTTATTCAATCTTGTGCATCCAATAAGTACATTTGTGTCATTGGTTCACCATTTAGGTCATTTTCGTCCTCCCTAGGCTTATTCTTGTCCAATTAGGGTTTTTAACCAATCTTGTGCATCCAATAAGTACATTTGTGTCATTGGTTGAACATTTAGGTCACTTTCGTCCTCCCAAGGCTTATTCTCGTCCAATTAGGGTTTTTAACCAATCTTGTGCATCCAATAAGTGATTTTGTGTTATTGGTTGAACATTTAGGTAATTTTTGTCCTCCCTAGGCTTATTCTCGTCCAATTAGGGTTTTTAACCAATCTTGTGCATCCAATAAGTGATTTTGTGTCATTGGTTGAACATTTAGGTCATTTTCGTCCTCCCAAGGCTTATTCTCGTCCAATTAGGGTTTTTAACCAATCTTGTGCATCCAATAAGTGATTTTGTGTCATTGGTTGAACATTTAGGTCATTTTCGTCCTCCCAAGGCTTATTCTCGTTCAATTAGGGTTTTTAACCAATCTTGTTCATCCAATAATTGATTTTGTGTCATTGGTTGAACATTTAGGTCATTTTCGTCGTCCCTAGGCTTATTCTGGTCCAATTAGGGTTTTTAACCAATCTTGTGCATCCAATAAGTGATTTTGGGTCATTGGTTGAACATTTAGGTCAATTTCGTCCTCCCTAGGCTTATTCTCGTCCAATTAGGGTTTTTAACCAATCTTGTGCATCCAATAAGTGATTTTGTGTCATTGGTTGAACATTTAGGTCATTTTCGTCCTCCCAAGGCTTATTCTCGTCCAATTAGGGTTTTTAACCAATCTTGTGCATCCAATAAGTGATTTTGTGTCATTGGTTGAACATTTAGGTCATTTTGGTCCTCCCTAGGCTTATTCTCGTCGAATTAGGGTTTTTAACCAATCGTGAGCATCCAATAAGTACATTTGTGTCATTGGTTGAACATTTAGGTCATTTTCGTCCTCCCTAGGCTTATTTTTGTCCAATTAGGGTTTTTAACCAATCTTGTGCATCCAATAAGTGATTTTGTGCCATTGGTTGAACATTTAGGTCCTTTTTGTCCTGCCAAGGCTTATTCTCATCCAATTAGGGTTATTAACCAATCTTGTGCATCCAATAAGTGATTTTGTGTCATTGGTTGAACATTTAGGTCATTTTCGTCCTCCCAAGGCTTATTCTCGTCCAATTAGGGTTTTTAACCAATCTTGTGCATCCAATAAGTGATTTTGTGTCATTGGTTGAACATTTAGGTCATTTTCGTCCTCCCTAGGCTTATTCTAGTTCAATTAGGGTTTTGAACCAATCTTGTGTATCCAATAAGTGATTTTGTATCATTGGTTGAACATTTAGGTCATTTTCGTCCTCCCAATGATTATTCTCGTCCAATTAGGGTTTTTAACCAATCTTGTGCATCCAATAAGTGATTTTGTGTCATTGGTTGAACATTTAGGTCATTTTCGTCCTCCCATGGCTTATTCTCGTCCAATTAGGGTTTTTAACCAATCTTGTGCATCCAATAAGTGATTTTGTGTCATTGGTTGAACATTTAGGTCATTTTCGTCCTCCCAAGGCTTATCTCGTCCAATTAGGGTTTTTAACCAATCTTGCATCCAATAAGTGATTTTGTGTCATTAGTTGAACATTTAGGTCATTTTCGTCAGCCCAAGGCTTATTCTCGTCCAATTAGGGTTTTTAACCAATCTTGTGCATTCAATAAGTGATTTTGTGTCATTGGTTGAACATTTAGGTCATTTTCGTCAGCCCAAGGCTTATTCTCGTCCAATTAGGGTTTTTAACCAATCTTGTGCATCCAATAATTGATTGTGTCATTGGTTGAACAGTTAGGTCATTTTCGTCCTCCGTAGGCTTATTCTCATCCTATTAGGGTTTTTAACCAATCCTGTGTATCCAATAAGTTATTTTGTGTTGTTGGTTGAACATTTAGGTCATTTTCGTCAGCCCAAGGCTTATTCTCGTCCAATTAGGGTTTTTAACCAATCGTGTGCATCCAATAATTGATTTTTTGTCATTGGTTGAACATTAAGCTCATTTTCGTCCTCCGTAGGCTTATTCTCACCCAATTAGGGTTTTTAACCAATCCTGTGTTTCCAATAAGTTATTTTGTGTCATTGGTTGAACATTTAGGTCATTTTCGTCAGCCCAAGGCTTATTCTCATCCAATTAGGGTTTTTTACCAATCTTGTGCATCCAACAAGTGATTTTGTGCCATTGGTTGAACATTTAGGTCATTTTCGTCAGCCCAAGGCTTATTCTCGTCCAATTAGGGTTTTTAACCAATCTTGTGCATCCAATAATTGATTTTGTGTCATTGGTTGAACATTTAGGTCATTTTTGTCCTCCGTAGGCTTATTCTCACCCAATTAGGGTTTTTAACCAATCCTCTGTATCCAATAAGTTATTTTGTTTCATTGGTTGAACATTTATGTCATTTTCGTCCTCCCTAGGTTTATTCTCATCCAATTAGGGTTTTTAACCAATTTTGTGCATCCAATAAGTGATTTTGTGTCATTGGTTGATCATTTACGTCATTTTCGTCCTCCCTAGGCTTATTCTCATCCAATTAGGGTTTTTAACCATTCTTGTGCATTCAACAAGTGATTTTGTGCCATTGGTTGAACATTTAGGTCATTTTGGTCCTCCCAAGGCTTATTCTCGTCCAATTAGGGTTTTTAACCAATCTTGTGCATCCAATAAGTGATTTTGTGTCATTGGTTGAACATTTAGGTCATTTTCGTCAGCCCAAGGCTTATTCTCGTCCAATTAGGGTTTTTAACCAATCTTGTGCATCCATAAATTGATTTTGTCTCATTGGTTGAACATTTAGGTCATTTTTGTCCTCCGTAGGCTTATTCTCACCCAATTAGGGTTTTTAACCAATCCTGTGTATCCAATAAGTTATTTTGTGTCATTGGTTGAACATTTATGTCATTTTCGTCCTCCCTAGGTTTATTCTCATCCAATTAGGGTTTTTAACCAATTTTGTGCATCCAATAAGTGATTTTGTGTCATTGGTTGAACATTTACGTCATTTTCGTCCTCCCTAGGCTTATTCTCGTCCAATTAGGGTTTTTAACCAATCTTGTGCATCCAACAAGTGATTTTGTGCCATTGGTTGAACATTTAGGTCATTTTCGTCCTCCCAAGGCTTATTCTCGTCCAATTAGGGTTTTTAACCAATCTTGTGCATCCAATAAGTGATTTTGTGTCACTGGTTGAACATTTAGGTCATTTTCGTCCTCCATTGGCTTATTCTCGTCCAATTAGGGTTTTTAACCAATCTTGTGCATCCAATAAGTGATTTTGTGTCATTGGTTGAACATTTAGGTCATTTTCGTCCTCCCAAGGCTTATTCTCGTCCAATTAGGGTTTTTAACCAATCTTGCGCATCCAATAAGTATATTTGTGTCATTGGTTGAACATTTCGGTCATTTTCGTCCTTCAAAGGCTTATTCTCGTCCAATTAGGGTTTTTAACCAATCTTGTGCATCCAATAAGTGATTTTGTGTCATTGGTTGAACATTTAGGTCATTTTCGTCCTCCCAAGGCTTATTCTCGTCCAATTAGGGTTTTTAACCAATCTTGTGCATCCAATAAGTGATTTTGTGTCATTGGTTGAACATTTAGGTCATTTTCGTCCTCCCAAGGCTTATTCTCGTCCAATTAGGGTTTTTAACCAATCTTGTAAATCCAATAAGTGATTTTGTGTCATTGGTTGAACATTTAGGTCATTTTCGTCCTCCCAAGGCTTATTCTCGTCCAATTAGGGGTTTTAACCAATCTTGTGTATCCAATAAGTGAATAAGTCTTGAACATTTAGGTCATTTTCGTCCTCCCTAGGCTTATTCTCGTCCAATTAGGGTTTTTAACCAATCTTGTGCATCCAATAAGTGATTTTGTGTCATTGGTTGAACATTTAGGTCATTTTCGTCCTCCCAAGGCTTATTCTCGTCCAATTAGGGTTTTTAACCAATCTTGTGCATCCAATAAGTGATTTTGTGTCATTGGTTGAACATTTAGGTCATTTTCGTCCTCCCAAGGCTTATTCTCGTCCAATTAGGGTTTTTAACCAATCTTGTGCATCCAATAAGTGATTTTGTGTCATTGGTTGAACATTTAGGTCATTTTCGTCCTCCCAAGGCTTATTCTCGCCCAAGTAGGGTTTTTAACCAATCTTGTGCATCCAATAAGTGATTTTGTGTCATTGGTTGAACATTTAGGTCATTTTCGTCCTCCCAAGGCTTATTCTCGTCCAATTAGGGTTTTTAACCAATCTTGTGCATCCAATAAGTGATTTTGTGTCATTGGTTGAACATTTAGGTCATTTTCGTCCTCCCAAGGCTTATTCTCGTCCAATTAGGGTTTTTAACCAATCTTGTGCATCCAATAAGTACGTTTGTGTCATTGGTTGAACATTTAAGTCATTTTCGTCCTCCCAAGGCTTATTCTCATCCAATTAGGGTTTTTAACCAATCTTTATGCATCCAATAAGTACATTTGTGTCATTGGTTGAACATTTAGGTCATTTTCATCCTCCCTAGGCTTATTCTTGTCCAATTAGGATTTTTAACCAATCTTGTGCATCCAATAAGTGATTTTGTGTCATTGGTTGAACATTTAGGTCATTTTCGTCCTCCCAAGGCTTATTCTCGTCCAATTAGGGTTTTTAACCAATCTTGTGCATCAAATAAGTGATTTTGTGTCATTGGTCAAACATTTAGGTCATTTTCGTCCTCCCTAGGCTTATTCTCGTCCAATTAGGGTTTTTAACCAATCTTGTGCATCCAATAAGTGATTTTGTGTCATTGGTTGAACATTTAGGTCATTTTCGTCCTCCCAAGGCTTATTCTCGTCCAATTAGGGTTTTTAACCAATCTTGTGCATCCAATAAGTACATTTGTGTCATTGGTTGAACATTTAGGTCATTTTCGTCCTCGCAAGGCTTATTCTCGTCCAATTAGGGTTTTTAACCAATCTTGTGCATCCAATAAGCACAATTGTGTCATTGGTTGAACATTTAGGTCATTTTCGTCCTCCCAAGGCTTATTCTCGTCCAATTAGGGTTTTTACCCAATCTTGTGCATCCAATAAGTGATTTTGTGTCATTGGTTGAACATTTAGGTAATTTTTGTCCTCCCAAGGCTTATTCTCGTCCAATTAGGGTTTTTAACCAATCTTGTGCATCCAATAAGTGATTTTGTGTCATTGGTTGAACATTTAGGTCATTTTCGTCCTCCCAAGGCTTATTCTCGTCCAATTAGGGTTTTTAACCAATCTTGTGCATCCAATAAGTACATTTGTGTCATTGGTTGAACATTTAGGTCATTTTCGTCCTCCCAAGGCTTATTCTCGTCCAATTCGGGTTTTTCACCAATCTTGTGCATCCAATAAGTGATTTTGTGTCATTGGTTATACATTTAGGTCATTTTCGTCCTCCCAAGGCCTATTCTCGTCCAATTAGGGTTTTTAACCAATCTTGTGCATCCAATAAGTGATTTTGTGTCATTGGTTGAACATTTAGGTCATTTTCGTCCTCCCAAGGCTTATTCTCGTCCAATTAGGGTTTTTAACCAATCTTGTGCATCCAATAAGTGATTTTGTGTCATTGGTTGAACATTTAAGTCATTTTTTGTCATCTGAATGCTTATTCTCGTCCAATTAGGGTTTTTAACCAATCTTGTGCATCCAATAAGTGATTTTGTGTCATTGGTTGAACATTTAGGTCATTTTCGTCCTCCCAAGGCTTATTCTCGTCCAATTAGGGTTTTTAACCAATCTTGTGCATCCAATAAGTGATTTTGTGTCATTGGTTGAACATTTAGGTCATTTTCGTCAGCCCAAGGATTATTCTCGTCCAATTAGGGTTTTTAACCAATCTTGTGCATCCTATAAGTGATTTTGTGTCATTGGTTGAACATTTAGGTCATTTTCGTCCTCCCAAGGCTTTCTCTCGTCCAATTAGGGTTTTTAACCAATCTTGTGCATCCAATAAGTGATTTTGTGTCATTGGTTGAACATTTAGGTCATTTTCGTCCTCCAATGGCTTATTCTCGTCCAATTAGGGTTTTTAACCAATCTTGTGCATCCAATAAGTGATTTTGTGTCATTTGTTGAACATTTAGGTCATTTTCGTCCTCCCAAGGCTTATCTCGTCCAATTAGGGTTTTTAACCAATCTTGCATCCAATAAGTGATTTTGTGTCATTGGTTGAACATTTAGGTCATTTTCGTCAGCCCAAGGCTTATTCTCGTCCAATTAGGGTTTTTAACCAATCTTGTGCATTCAATAAGTGATTTTGTGTCATTGGTTGAACATTTAGGTCATTTTCGTCAGCCCAAGGCTTATTCTCGTCCAATTAGGGTTTTTAACCAATCTTGTGCATCCAATAATTGATTGTGTCATTGGTTGAACATTTAGGTCATTTTCGTCCTCCGTAGGCTTATTCTCATCCTATTAGGGTTTTTAACCAATCCTGTGTATCCAATAAGTTATTTTGTGTTGTTGGTTGAACATTTAGGTCATTTTCGTCAGCCCAAGGCTTATTCTCGTCCAATTAGGGTTTTTAACCAATCGTGTGCATCCAATAATTGATTTTTTGTCATTGGTTGAACATTAAGCTCATTTTCGTCCTCCGTAGGCTTATTCTCACCCAATTAGGGTTTTTAACCAATCCTTTGTTTCCAATAAGTTATTTTGTGTCATTGGTTGAACATTTAGGTCATTTTCGTCAGCCCAAGGCTTATTTTCATCCAATTAGGGTTTTTTACCAATCTTGTGCATCCAACAAGTGATTTTGTGCCATTGGTTGAACATTTAGGTCATTTTCGTCAGCCCAAGGCTTATTCTCGTCCAATTAGGGTTTTTAACCAATCTTGTGCATCCAATAATTGATTTTGTGTCATTGGTTGAACATTTAGGTCATTTTTGTCCTCCGTAGGCTTATTCTCACCCAATTAGGGTTTTTAACCAATCCTCTGTATCCAATAAGTTATTTTGTTTCATTGGTTGAACATTTATGTCATCTTCGTCCTCCCTAGGTTTATTCTCATCCAATTAGGGTTTTTAACCAATTTTGTGCATCCAATAAGTGATTTTGTGTCATTGGTTGATCATTTACGTCATTTTCGTCCTCCCTAGGCTTATTCTCATCCAATTAGGGTTTTTAACCAATCTTGTGAATTCAACAAGTGATTTTGTGCCATTGGTTGAACATTTAGGTCATTTTGGTCCTCCCAAGGCTTATTCTCGTCCAATTAGGGTTTTTAACCAATCTTGTGCATCCAATAAGTGATTTTGTGTCATTGGTTGAACATTTAGGTCATTTTCGTCCTCCAATGGCTTATTCTCGTCCAATTAGGGTTTTTAACCAATCTTGTGCATCCAATAAGTGATTTTGTGTCATTGGTTGAACATTTAGGTCATTTTCGTCCTCCCAAGGCTTATTCTCGTCCAATTAGGGTTTTTAACCAATCTT
>JBBPBP010001387.1:0-11704 GCA_037974735.1 Cicer chorassanicum
GATAAAAGTGGTCTTGGATTTTCTAAATTTGACAAACCAAGCACAAATAAGACCATTTTTGTCAAATCAAGTACTCAAACAAATCAAAGAAATATTACAATTTTACAAAAAGATCATTCGTATAAGGAAAGAATTACTAAAAATAAACTTCATACATACACTAGTAAAATTCCTACTTGCTCATATTGTGGTATTTATGGACACACACCTAATACTTGTCATGTAAGAAACATTAGCATTCCTAAAGGGCATTGCATATGGGTCAAGAAAGGTACTAACCCCCAAGGACCCAAAGCACTTTGGGTACCTAATAAAATTTGATTTCAATTTTGCAGGGATGCACACAAAGTACTTCAAATTTGTGGTACTTAGATAGTGGGTGCTCAAAACACATGACGGGTGACATAACAAAATTTTCAGCCTTGACCCTTGAATCAAAAGGATATGGAGATAATAATAAAGGAAAAATCCTAGGTATTGGAAAAGTTGGAATAGCACCTTCTCCATCAATTGAAGATGTTTTGTATGTTGAAGGCCTAAAACATAATCTCATAAGCATTAGCCAACTATGTGACAAAGGACACAAGATAGTCTTCAACAAAGAAGAGTGCATCATTCAAAATGCAGCAACAAGTGAAATTCAATTTATCGGTAAACGTTTCAAGAATATTTTTATACTTAATTTTGACGATTTATCCTTGAAAATGAAATGTCTTTTGGTAAGCGACAACAATGATGCATGGCTATGGCATAAAAGAATTGCACATATCCACATGGATCATTTAAACAAACTAGTCAAGCATGATCTTGTTGTTGGATTACCAAAAATGAAATTTGTCAAGGATAAACTATGTGACGCTTGTCAAGAAGGTAAACAAACAAAAACTTCCTTCAAAGCTATTAATGTTATATCAACTACAAGACCACTTCAATTAATACACATGGATTTGTTTGGTCCATCAAGAACTAAGAGTCTTGGTGGAAATTCATATGGACTAGTAATTGTTGATGACTATTCAAGGTACACATGGACCTTGTTTTTGGCAAGCAAAAACGAAGCTTTTAAAGCATTTAAAAATTATGCCAAGCTAGTCCAAAATGAACAATCATCCAAAATTGTATCAATTAGAAGTGATCATGGAAGAGAATTTCAAAATACCTTATTTGAAGAATTCTGTGAAGAAAATGGAATTTTCCACAATTTTTCTGCACCTAGAACACCTCAACAAAATGGGGTTGTTGAGAGAAAGAACAGATCCTTGATAGAACTTGCAAGAACTATGTTAAGTGATTCAAATCTACCAAAGTATTTTTGGGCAGATGCCGTAAACACGGCATGCTATGTTACTAACAGAATAAACATTCGACCAATTCTTAAGAAGACTCCGTATGAACTCTACAAAGGCAGAAAGCCCAATATCTCTCACTGTCACATCTTTGGATGCAAGTGCTTTGTGCTAAATAACGGAAAAGACAATCTTGGAAAATTCGATGAAAAAGCATATGAAGGTATATTTATTGGGTATGCATTATCTAGTAAAGCATTTAGAATTTTCAATAAAAGAACTTTAATTGTAGAAGAATCAATACATGTTACTTTTGATGAAACTAGCCCCTTGAAAGAGGACAAAGCTATTTCTTATGATGATGATGATATTGAAAGTAGTGATCCAAGTAAAGAAGATCAAGTTGATCAACCGAGTCAAGACAATGAAGTCAACATTGAAAAGGAAAACGATAAACTCCCAAAGGAATGGAGAACCCATCGAGATCATCCAATTGATAACATTATTGGTGATATCAACAAAGGAGTTACAACTAGACTTAAACTACAAGATGCATGCTTAAACATGGCATTTGTTTCTCAAATCGAACCTTCCAAAATTGGTGAAGCACTAAAAGATGATCAATGGATACTTGCAATGCAAGAAGAACTTAACCAATTCGAAAGAAACGAAGTTTGGGAACTTGTTCCTAATCCAGGAAATAAACACATAATTGGTACAAAATGGATATTTAAAAATAAACTTGACGAAAACGGTATAGTTGTTCGCAACAAAGCAAGATTGGTCACCCAAGGATATAATCAAGAAGAAGGAATTGATTTTGACGAAACATTTGCCCCGGTCGCAAGGTTAGAAGCAATACGTTTACTACTTGCTTATGCCTGTTCTATGAATTTTGAATTATTTCAGATGGATGTGAAAAGTGCATTTCTAAATGGATACATCAATGAAGAAGTATATGTCAAACAGCCACCCGACTTTGAAGACTTCAAGAATCCTACACATGTATTCAAACTAAGGAAAGCTCTCTATGGTCTAAAACAAGCACCAAGAGCTTGGTACGACAGATTGAGTGCCTTCTTGTGTGAAAGAGGTTTTGAAAAGGGCAAGGTTGACAAGACATTATTTATTAAACAAAATAATGGTCACACCTTGTTGGTCCAAATTTATGTTGACGATATCATATTCGGTTCAACAAACAATGAAATATGTGAAGAATTCTCATTGATGATGCAAGGTTAATTTGAAATGTCCATGATGGGAAAATTAAACTATTTTCTTGGTCTTCACATCAAACAACTCAAGCATGGCATCTTCATCAATCAAGCTAAATATTGCAAGGAACTGATAAAAAGATTTGAAATGGAAAATTGCAAGGAAAGTGCAACTCCCATGGGTTTCGGAACATATGTTGATAAAGATGAAATTGGTGCGTCTATAAACATTTCAAAATATCGAGGTATGATTGGATCTTTATTATATCTAACGGCTAGTCGGCCAGATATCATGTTTAGTGTCTGTCTATGTGCTAGATTTCAGGCAGATCCGAAAGAATCACATCTTGTAGCTGTCAAAAGAATCATGAAATATTTGAAAGGCACCATCAATGTAGGACAATGGTATCCGAAAAGTAGCATCTGTAGTCTCGTTGGATATTCTGATTCAGATTATGCAGGATGTAAAACAGACCGTAAAAGCACAAGCGGCACTTGTCATGTATTGGGAAATGCACTCGTATCATGGTCATGTAAAAAGCAAGCATGTGTCGCACTCAGTACTGCTGAAGCCGAATACATAGCAGCAGGAAGTTGTTGTGCACAAATTCTATGGCTCAAGCAACAAATATGTGATTATGGACTTGATCTCGGATGCATTCCGTTACGATGCAACAACACTAGCGTGATCAATATTTCAAAGAATCCAATCATGTATTCTCGGACTAAACACATTGATATATGACATCATTTTTTGCGCGATCATGTGCTTAAAGGAAATGTTGAAGTAACCTTTGTGGATACTCATAACCAACTTGCGGACATCTTTACTAAACCACTTCCTAAAGACTCCTTTTACAAAATACGACGCGAACTCGGCATCTTAAGTGAAAGTGATCTTTAAATATAAGGTAAATTGTTATCATCATTTCAAAGGTATTAGTTATTTCTCTTATTAGCATATTAGAATTCAATTGTCTATGCCTACCTGTCATTTTCTTTGTGATTATATAAAGTCTGTGGTATGCTCTGCCTGATAAATTCATGTTTGTTTCAAAATTTTTTTGAAGTTGTAGCCGGATACAATCAGACTGTAATCGAATACAGTTTTCCAGAACCACTTGTATTCGAATACACTGGAAGTGTATTCGACTACATCTTCGCATTTTTCTGTCATATATAAAGCTGTGACAGTAGGTATTCGAATACAGCACCACGAATCTCTCCCTCTCGACCTCGCGACTCCATCTCTCTTACATTTCCGAATCAACACCACAAATCTCTCTCTCATTCAAGATTTCCTAACTTTGTTTTCTTCAATTGATTACGAACTCATTCTCACTTTCACAAAACTGTCCCGAATCCAAACCCTAAAACCCCAAAATGTCCAACGTCTCCAACACTGTTCAAGACGCACGCAAACGAGGATCTAGAACTAAGCTTGCATGTGTGGGTCCTTCCAAGAGACGAACCAAGAGCACCAACATCACGGATTTATCCCGCCTCTTACACACACCGGAAGAAATTACTCGGTTTCGCACACTTTACTCCGACAATAGGCTCATCATCCCCAAAATCGGTACTTTAGATTCGTTCTCTGCCTTTAAATTTCCTGCTTTACTTAGAGCTCAACGTATTGAGGAATTTATTGCTTACAAGGGTCCTATATATCCTGATTTAGTTAGGGTCTTTTATTGTAATTTGCGTTGGGATGGCAAAATGCTGATTTCTCATGTCAAAGGGAAAACTATTGAACTTGATTCTCATATTATTGGTGCCATTTTGAAAATTCCCGATGTCGGCCAGAAAACTAGTCCGACTAACTTATGCAAATGGTATAGTGTTTCAAAATATGATGCTTATGTGGCTCTTTGTCGCTTTGACAAACAAACTATGGAACGCAAGAGAATTCAGGCCGGCTCAACGTTTGCGAAGCAACGATTTGGGGTTGGAAATCTCACTGTTGATTATCGTTTGCTTCATTACTTCTTAAGTTACATTTTGGTTCCTAAAGCCGGTAACTACTCTCAGATTTCTGAGTTTGAACTCCAGATTATGTACTACATGTTTGAAGGTCTTCCCCTTAACTGGACGTATTTTGTTAAATCCGTCATGTTTGTATCCAGAGAAGCTGTTGGTTTGCCTTATGCTAAGGAAGTCACTCGCATTCTTGAACACTTTGGGGTGGATTTTTTTGAGGAAGTTGTGTATACCATTACTAAGGATAATCTGCTTGATTTAAGTGTCCTTCCGAGCATGAAAATCGTTTGGAGTGAACCGCTTCAAAAATACATCCATATGAGTGATCTTGGTCAAACATCTGCTGATGATCCTGCCAACACCTCTGCCCCTAATACTGCTCCTGCAGATGATGCTGCTGAAGATACTGCATCTGATGATGATCATGTGTCCAATCGCATGCTTATGGCTAAACTTGACTCTCTCCAGACTTGCTTCTCTGGATTTACCACTTCTGTCGATGCTCGCATTCAAGCTCTCGAATCCACCATCGCTGCCAACCATGACAGCCTGGTCCACGAGATGTGTATCATAGCCGACAAAATTGATCACCTCCATCTCCCGCCTGACCGTCGCTGATTCGCACTTAATTTCCTAGGAGTAGTTCGCATTTTGTGTTTCTAGGATTGGCTTACACTTATGTTTTGTTTGCTGTAATTTCTGCTACTTTCCGTTTCGTTTTGGTATTATTGTCAGCCTATTCTGTGACTTTATTTGCTTGCTTATGATAGTTCTTGGCTTATTATAAATTTCTTCTGTTTTATCACTTCATTTATTATTGCTAGTCTTCTTCTTTTTGATCATGTCAAATGGGGGAGAAAATATTTATTTTGTTGTCCATTAAACTCTCAATGTAGGTACTCAACACATATCTTCCCTTACTCCTCCAACACAGAAGTATGCATACATTACGGGGGAGTATAATGCGCATACATTACGGGGGAGTCGTCAATAAACAACAATGGTTTTGTCATAATCAAAAAGAGGGAGAATGTAAAATACATGTTTTTGATTATACAAAAAGACCAATGGTGACAACGCTCAAAGCGACAAAAAGAAGAAGTCCTCCAAAACATTTCCAAACATCCGTTGATGAATTAAAATAGATGTTTTATGTAAAGGTAAATGATACAATCCATAGTTCAACTACAAAGAGAACCTTACATTTTTTGCATATGCATACACAATATTTTCAAAAGTCCAAAATAATATTTTCAAAGTGTTAGAATCTTTATTTTTGACCAAATACAACAATGTAGTCGAATACAACACAGGTGTATTCGGATACAGATGAAAATTGCTAAGTCAGTAGCAAAAACATCTCATCTGTATTCGACTACAACCAAGGTGTATTCGAATACAGATGAAAAATTGCTAAGTCAGTAGCAAAACTATCTCATCTGTATTCGACTACATCCTGCTGTATTCGAATACAGATGAAAAATTGCTAAGTCAGTAGCTAAAACTCTTCATCTGTATTCGACTACATAAAAGTGTATTCGGCTACACAGTGATAAATTTGAATAAATTTGAACGTTGCAGCGAGGTGTATTCGAATACAGATACCTTGTAATCGAATACAACTGGAAGCAATGCAATTTTTCAGTTCTGAATCCAATCTAAAACATTGCAATTCTTCCTCAAACCTCTTGGATCAATGGCCACGAATCTGAAAAGATGTTTGTGGACTATAAATATGTCATAACTTCATATTCAAAATCATCAATCCTACTACACAACTTCAAAGACTTTTAACAAACTTTTTTGAATTTTTCTCAAAGTCATTTTCATAAATTCAAGTACTAGCATATCATTTTCATATCCTTAAGGTTCTCAACGTACTTGAATCAATCTTGGATTGTTATCATTCTACCTCTTTCTTACGCTTATACTCTTACCAAATCGACAAGTGTTTGTAAAAGAAAGTTGTACTTTCTTTAAGTGTTATATCTAAGATATTAGTGTTCTATAATAGAAGGTTTGTTAGAAGATTGTAGCAAAGGTCCCAGGGAGAGGACTTGTACATATTCTGACAAATAGTGAAGGAAATCTCTTGTGGTGAGCAAGAGGACTGGATGTACCCTTGGTTATAAAGGGAACCAGGACAAATCTGCTGTGTTCATTTACTTACTGCTATTTACTTCTTCATCTACCATCATTAAGTGCAAAAATTCTCAATATCTATTTCCTCCCCTCGTTGGCCTATAATACTCCATTAAGACCATCATCTCAAGCACAAATTAGAATCACCAATATTTCATCAATTATGGAGTTACTTCAATATTCTCATTACAAATTTATAACATCGTTATCATTAATCATATATCCTCATCATCGTCACATAAACTCATCACAAATTTATAACATCACTATCATCAATCATACACCATATCATCACATAAACTTATCACAAATTTATAACATCACTATCATCAATCATACACCATCATCATCACATAAACTTATCACAATGAATTCATCTTTTAATATCACATCACATAAACTCATCTAATCAAACATATACATAAAACTCATTCAACACTCAATATCACAATAATATCAAATGCCACATATTTAATGAAATTAAATCAATCAACGTCTTACAAATATTTCTATTCCATATTTTAATTTCACAATTTCCATATTTGCACATTAATTAATTTATCCCTCATAGGGCTAATGCCGTACGTAGCGAGTCCTGAATGAATCGTTGGGAAATACGGTTTTCCTATTCATCTTACAATATATTATACTCATGAATTCAAATGTTCTCTCACCCCTTATTTTATTTCGATGCTTTCACACGCGAATACAAGTCCACAAGCAAAAAGCCTTTGTTCTTTGACTCATTATCCTTCAATTGATCTAACTCAACAGTTTATGGGTAAACGTCAAAAATAAATTAAGATAACAAACTCTAAAAGGGTCAATTTCAAAATTGAGTCAAATAAAATTACCTCAAATCGGAAAATAATCAATGGATAATGTAGGCACTGTTCACACGGTCGTTTTGGCGTTTGTTTCACTCAAATTAAACTTACATCGAAGAAGAACGATACAAAATAATGAATTCCGTAAACGGAGAATTTGAGTATTTTATAGAGAAATTGGGATTGTTAAAAATCTGAGAAAGTATGTTTAATCGACTAATTAAATGAATAACACAATATACTGAAATTTAAATGAAAATGGATAAAATTTTCTGAAACAATTATCGACGACCGAAACTAATTTTCTTCCCGTTGCTCGTGCGGCCGTACCAAATGTGTTTTGTTCCTCTTTTATTTTTACCGACTGCACACGTAGGTCTCTTAACATAATTAGGGGGAAATAAAAATCCTTTTATTGAATATACAAGGCATATGGATTACACTCTGACCTTTTTATTTACATTTTTTCTTTCTATTATTACGTTTATTTTATTAAAATAACTAATAGTTACTCAAACTCGTTTTTAACAATTTCTTAAATATAATCCCGTCTCCAAAACATTACTATTATTTTAAGATCAATACTTTATAAAATCAATAAATTAAAGTAATTAACCTTTTAAAATATATTTATAATCAAAACTCTCATATTTGAAATAATGATTAAAATTGTTATTATAATATTTTTTAAATAATCGCATACAAATACTACTATCTTTAAAAATAGTCAAAATGATAAAATAAATAAATATTGTTGAGTCAAAATCTCTCAAATGATTTTAATGATAACAAAATTATTTAAAGAATATGATTGTGGTTAATGATTAATCTGTGCTTTTGAGTGAATTATTATAAGAAAACAGGTTAATCTTCAATTAGATCAAAAGGGAGAAAAATCTGGGTTAATCCTCTAAGTGTTCAAGCTGGAGGATAGGACAGAACTTTGAGAGGATGGGTCTTCAAGATGAAACTTCTCATCCTCGTTGAAATAATGTTTCTAATTCATCAAAAGAAGTCAAAATAGTATTAATAAATGAATATATGAAGCATTTGATCAAAAGAAGTCAGAATGCCAGCTGTACAAGGTACGAGGATGGCATGTACTATACAAGAGGATGGATCTTCAAATAGTCACATGTTTGCAAAACCACCATCCCATGTACAAAGGCTAATGTGTAGACCTATATATCATTCTTGTATGATTGAAAAAATAAAGCAAAGTCAATCTACAGAAAGGCAACTACAAACAAACTCAAAATAGAAGTCCTATAGGTCTTGAAGAATGAGAAAAGAAAAGGACAACACAAGACCAAGGTCCAATGAGAGTCAACATCAAGGCGGAGGATGGAATGCTTCTGTCCAAGGACAGCTGGATGGCATTTTCGTAAATATGATGAAAGGCCATGGATTGTTTTGATTTGATTTCAAACAGTCACAAAGAGCTTGTCACATGGAAAGAACATAACAAGACCTCTATAAAAGGCAGCAAGCTATTCATCATCAAACACACCACAACATTGCAGAAAAAAGATCATTAATCTTAAGTCTATCATAAGCAATAGTCATCCTCTCTTTACACTTTCTACATTCATACACTAGATCTTTGGAATATCATTTTAGAAAGTGTTAAAGTAAAGAGAAAGAAATCATACTCATATCACTCTAAAATTTTCAAGTAAGTTGTACTTGAAAATATTTGAAACTTGTAAGGAACAAGGTTGTAAGCTTGGTGAAGCTTGAGAAAACACAAAGTGTAATCATCCTCTGCAAGAGGCTGATCTGATTGATTTTTAGTGAAATCTCACAAGGGTGTGAGGACTGGACGTAGTCATATGTTGGTGAATTAGTATAAAAGTTGTGTGTCTATCTCTTTATATTTTCCTTGCATTAATTCTGTTCTTATTTAAAAAGTTTTAAAATCTATTTTCCAGAGAGGATAAAAACTCAGAGAGGACAGAAACTCAAAAACTTTTTAAACCATTTTTAAACGCCAAATCTCTATTCAACCCCCCTTCTAGTTATATTTAGCTCCATCAATTGGCATCAGAGCAAGGTTCTCTAGAAATATTACATCTAACAGTGTAAGAGAAAAAGATCAAAAGAAAAAAAATGTCAAAAGCTAAGTATGTTCCTGAAGGAGGATCCTCCACCAGACCTCCCTACTTTGATGGTACAGATTACTACCACTGGAAAGGTAAGATGAAGTTGTTTCTCATATCACAAGATAACAACATGTGGTCTATTGTTAAGAACGGGGATCATGTCATCAGAATCAACAACACAGATGCAACCTCCGACGAGAAACCTCAAGCACAGTGGACGGATGATGAAAATGCTAAGGTACTCCTAAACTCTGAAGCTCATTTATTTCTAATGTGTGCTTTGAGCAGGGAAGAATACGATAGAGTTGAAGAATGCAAAAACGCCAAGGAACTTTGGACACTCTAAAGATTCATCATGAAGGATCAAATCACGTAAAGGAAGAAGGGATTGACATGGGAGTAAGAGAATTCAAGTTATTTGAGATGAAGGAGGATGAAACGATTGATGAAATGTTCTCAAGGATGACAATCATACTTAATAGCTTGAGATCTCTTGGAAAGGTTTATTCTATTCAAGAGAGGATAAGAAAAATCTTAAGGAGTTTACCAAAAGAATGGAGGCCAATGGTGACTGCCATCACAGAAGCAAGAGACTTGGCCAACATGAAACTAGAGGACCTAGTTGGAAATCTAAGAGCTCGTGAACCTCTGTTGCTGGATGACAAACCAAACAAAAAAGGAAAAATGATAGCTCTTAAATCAAGTCAAACAGAAAGCTCATCCTCCAAGAGGACTGAAGAAGCCACAAAGCAGGAAAGTGCAGAGTATCCTCTATCTGAGGAAGAGGATGAACTTGCTCTAATTTCCAGAAGAATCCAGAGGATGATAAATCGTAGAGAACAGGAAAAAAGATCTCCTCAAAAAGAAAAAACTAACAAAAGTCAGATTACTTGCTTTGGATGCAACAAGCTGGGTCACTACAAAATTGAGTGTCCCCTAAACAAAAAGAACTCTAGAAGATTTCCCTACAAAAACAAATCTATGATGATCACGTGGGATGATAGTGATGACTCATCCTCGGAGCAAGAAAAGGAAGAAGAGGCCAACCTCTGTCTCATGACTAACTTAGAATCTTAAAAAGGTAATCATATATGAACTTTGTCCTAATTGTAAACAATTAGAAATAGAATTTGACAATCTTTTGAATGACTTAAACATTTCATCTCATAAATGTGGCTTTCTTAAAATTCAACTTTATGAAATAAAGAGGCTAAATGAGGAACTTCAAGCTAAGAATAAAAAATATGAACAAACCATTTTAGACTTGCAGTTATCTCATGAGAAGTAGTCTAAACAAATATCTATTGTTAACAAAAGAAATGTCAAAACTCATCCTTCAGAAGAGGATGCAGAAAAGGAAATTTTGAAAATAGAGGTTGAAGAACTCAAAAATGATCTTACAAACTTTGTTAAATCTACTGATACTTTTCAAAAGATAATGGGATCACAATCTGGAATCTTTGACAAAGTTGGTATTGGATTTAAAAGTTCTCAAAAACAAAAACTCTATGAAAATTTTTTCGTTCCAAAGAAACAAGAGGATATGCCAAGATGCACCTTTTGCAAAAAACTTGGACATACTTTCAAAAGATGTTTTGCCAAGAAAAAGGTAGACAACATAAAGAAAGGATGTTCATTCTATGGTAAACATGGGCATCACTTCTATATGGGTACCTAAGTCACTATTAAACTCAAACACAGGTACATCCTCTGATCAACAAAAGAAAGCCATGGTTCTTGGACAGTGGTTGCTCAAGGCATATGACAGGGGATAGACATTGCTTTATTTCCTTGGAAATAAAGGATGGAGGATCGATTACATTTGGAAACAATGAGAAAGCTCAAATAAAAGGTATTGGTATCATTGGTAATAAAAATTCTGCCAAAATTGAAAATGATAAATGGATATGGCACAAACGAGCTGGTCATACAAGTTTAAATACTATTTCTAAATTGTCTAATTTAGAATTAGTTAAAGGTCTTCCAAAAATTGATTTTGAGAAAAACAAAGTATGTGAAGCTTGTGCCAAAGGAAAACAAGTTAAAAGTAGCTTTCACTCTAAAAATATTGTTTCAACAAATCATCCTCTTGAGCTACTTCATATTGACCTTTTTGGACCTATTAAAACTCCAAGTCTTAGTGGTAAAAGATA
>JBBPBP010001388.1:0-11700 GCA_037974735.1 Cicer chorassanicum
AAAATGACCTAAATGTTGAACCAATGACACAAATGTACTTATTGGATGCACAAGATTGGTTAAAAACCCTAATTGGACGAGAATAAGCCTAGGGAGGATGAAATGACCTAAATGTTCAACCAATGACACAAAATCACTTATTAGATGCACAAGATTGGTTAAAAACCCTAATTTGACGAGAATAAGCATTGGGAGGACGAAAAATGACCTAAATGTTCAACCAATGACACAAAATCACTTATTGGATGCACAAGATTAGTTAAAATTCCTACTTGGACGAGAATAAGCCTTGGGAGGTCGAAAATGACATAAATGTTCAACCAATGACACAAATGTACTTATTGGATGCACAAGATTTGTTAAAAACCCTAATTGGACGAGAATAAGCCTTGGGAGGACGAAAATGACCTAAATGTTCAACTAATGATACAAAATCACTTATTAGATGCACAAGATTGGTTAAAAACCCTAATTGGACGAGAATAAGCCTAGGGAGGACGAACATGACCTAAATGTTCAACCAATGACACAAATGTACTTATTGGATGCACAAGATTGGTTAAAAACCCTAATTGGACGAGAATAAGCCTTGGGAGGACGAAAATGACCTAAATGTTCAACCAATGGCACAAAATCACTTATTGGATGCACAAGATTGTTAAAAAACCCTAATTGGACGAGAATAAGCCTAGGGAGGACGAAAATGACGTAAATGTTCAACCAATGCCAAAAAATCACTTATTGGATGAACAAGATTGTTAAAAAACCCTAATTGGACGAGAATAAGCCTAGGGAGGACCAAAATGACCTAAATGTTCAACCAATGACACAAAATCATTTATTGGATGCACAAGATTGGTTAAAAACCCTAATTGGACGAGAATAAGCCTAGGGAGGACATAAATGACCTAAATGTTCAACCAATGACACAAATGTACTTATTGGATGCACAAGATTGGTTAAAAACCCTAATTGGACGAGAATAAGCCTTGGGAGGACGAAAATGACCTAAATGTTCAACCAATGACACAAAATCACTTATTGGATGCACAAGATAGTTTAAAAACCCTAATTGGACGAGAATAAGCCTAGGGAGGACGAAAATGACCTAAATGTTCAACCAATGACACAAAATCACTTATTGGATGCACAAGATTGGTTAAAAACCCTAATTGGACGAGAATAAACCTTCGGAGGACGAAAATGACCTAAATGTTCAACCAATGACACAAAATCACTTATTGGATGCACAAGATTGGTTAAAAACCCTAATTGGACGAGAATAAGCCTAGGGAGGACGAAAATGACCTAAATGTTCAACCAATGACACAAAATCACTTATTGGATGCACAAGATTGGTTAAAAACCCTAATTGGACGAG
The DNA here is from genome assembly GCA_037974735.1 of Cicer chorassanicum. Taxonomy (NCBI): domain Eukaryota; kingdom Viridiplantae; phylum Streptophyta; class Magnoliopsida; order Fabales; family Fabaceae; genus Cicer; species Cicer chorassanicum. Next base: position 1,382 of record JBBPBP010001388.1, read on the forward strand.
AATAAGCTTTTGGAGGACATAAAGGACCTAAATGTTCAACCAATGACACAAATGTACTTATTGGATGCACAAGATTGGTTAAAAACCCTAATTGGACGAGAATAAGCCTTGGGAGGACGAAAATGACCTAAATGTTCAACCAATGACACAAAATCACTTATTGGATGCACAAGATTGGTTAAAAACCCTAATTGGACGAGAATAAGCCTAGGGAGGACGAAAATGACCTAAATGCTCAACCAATGACACAAAATCACTTATTGGATGCACAAGATAGGTTAAAAACCCTAATTGGACAAGAATAAGCCTAGGGAGGACGAAAATGAACTAAATGTTCAACCAATGACACAAATGTACTTATTGGATGCACAAGATTGGTTAAAAACTCTAATTGGATGAGAATAAGCCTTGGAAGGACGAAAATGACCTAAATGTTCAACCAATGACACAAAATCACTTATTGGATGCACAAGATTCGTTAAAAACCCTAATTGGACGAGAATAAGCCTTGGGAGGACGAAAATGACCTAAATGTTCAACCAATGACACAAAATCACTTATTGGATGCACAAGATTGGTTAAAAACCCTAATTGGACGAGAATAAGCCTTGGGAGGACGAAAATGACCTAAATATTTTAACCAATGACACAAATGTACTTATTGGATGCACAAGATTGGTTAAAAACCCTAATTGGACGAGAATAAGCCTTGGGAGGACGAAAATGACCTAAATGTTCAACCAATGACACAAAATCACTTATTGGATGCACAAGATTGGTTAAAAACCCTAATTGGACGAGAATAAGCCTTGGGAGGACAAAAATGACTTAAATGTTCAACCAATGACACAAATGTACTTATTGGATGCACAAGATTGGTTAAAAACCCTAATTGGACGAGAATAAGCCTTGGGAGGACGAAAATGACCTAAATGTTCAACCAATGACACAAAATCACTTATTGGATGCACAAGATTGGTTAAAAACCCTAATTGGACGAGAATAAGCCTTGGGAGGACGAAAATGACCTAAATGTTCAACCAATGACACAAAATCACTTATTGGATGCACAAGATTGACTAAAAACCCTAATTGGACGGGAATAAGCCTTGTGAGGACGAAAATGACCTAAATGTTCAACCAATGACACAAATGTACTTATTGGATGCACAAGATTGGTTAAAAACCCTAATTGGACGAGAATAAGCCTAGGGAGGACGAAAATGACCTAAATGTTCAACCAATGACACAAATGTACTTATTGAATGCACAAGATTGGTTAAAAACCCTAATTGGACGAGAATAAGCCTAGAGAGGACGAAAATGACCTAAATGTTCAACCAATGACACAAAATAACTTATTGGATGCACAAGATTGGTTAAAAATCCTAATTGGACGAGAATAAACCTTGGGAGGACGAAAATGACCTAAATGTTCAACCAATGACACAAAATCACTTATTGAATGCACAAGATTGGTTAAAAACCCTAATTGGACTAGAATAAGCCTTGTGAGGACGAAAATGACCTAAATGTTCAACCAATGACACAAATGTACTTATTGGATGCACAAGATTGGTTAAAAACCCTAATTGGACGAGAATAAGTCTTGGGAGGACGAAAATGACCTAAATGTTCAACCAATGACACAAATGTACTTATTGGATGCACAAGATTTGTTAAAAACCCTAATTGGACGAGAATAAGCCTTGGGAGGACGAAAATGACCTAAATGTTCAACCAATGACACAAAATCAGTTATTGGATGCACAAGATTGGTTAAAAACCCTAATTGGACGAGAATAAGCCTTGGGATGACGAAAATGACCTAAATGTTCAACCAATGACACAAATGTACTTATTGGATGCACAAGATTTGTTAAAAACCCTAATTGGACGAGAATAAGCCTTGGGAGGACGAAAATGACCTAAATGTTCAACCAATGACACAAAATCACTTATTGGATGCACAAGATTGGTTAAAAACCCTAATTGGAAGAGAATAAGCCTTGGGAGGAAGAAAATGACCTAAATGTTCAACCAATGACACTAAATCACTTATTGGATGCACAAGATTTGTTAAAAACCCTAATTGGACGAGAATAAGCCTTGGGAGGACGAAAATGACCTAAATGTTCAACCAATGACACAAAATCACTTATTGGATGCACAAGATTGGTTAAAAACCCTAATTGGACGAGAATAAGCCTTGGGAGGACGAAAATGACCTAAATGTTCAACCAATGTCACAAATGTACGTATTGGATGCACAAGATTTGTTAAAAACCCTAATTGGACGAGAATAAGCCTTGGGAGGACGAAAATGACCTAAATGTTCAACCAATGACACAAAATCACTTATTGGATGCACAAGATTGGTTAAAAACCCTAATTGGACGAGAATAAGCCTTGGGAGGACGAAAATGACCTAAATGTTCAACCAATTACACAAATGTACTTATTGGATGCACAAGATTGGTTAAAACCCCTAATTGGACGAGAATAAGCCTAGGGAGTACGAAAATGACCTAAATGTTCAACCAATGACACAAAATCATTTATTGGATGCACAAGATTGGTTAAAAACCTTAATAGGACGAGAATAAGCCTTAGGAGGACGAAAATGACCTAAATGTTCAACCAATGACACAAGTGTACTTATTGGATGCACAAGATTGGTTAAAAACCCTAATTGGACGAGAATAAGCTTAGGGAGGACGAAAATGACCTAAATGTTCAACCAATGACACAAATTCACTTATTGGATGCACAAGATTGGTTAAAAACCCTAATTGGACGAGAATAAGCCTAGGGAGGACGAAAATGACCTAAATGTTCAATCAATGACACAAATGTACTTATTGGATGCACAAGATTGGTTAAAAACCCTAATTGGACGAGAATAAGCCTTGGGAGGATGAAAATGACCTAAATGTTCAATCAATGACACAAATGTACTTATTGGATGCACAAGATTGGTTAAAAACCCTAATTAGACGAGAATAAGCCTAGGGAGGACGAAAATGACCTAAATGTTCAACCAATGACACAAAATCACTTATTAGATGCACAAGATTGGTTAAAAACCCTAATAAGACGAGAATAAACCTTGGGAGGACGAAAATGACCTAAATGTTAAACCAATGGCACAAAATCACTTATTTGATTCACAAGATTGTTTAAAAACCCTAATTGGACGAGAATAAACCTAGGGAGGACGAAAATGACATAAATGTTCAACCAATGACACAAAATCACTTATTGGATGCACAAGATTGGTTAAAAACCCTAATTGGACGAGAATAAGCCTATGGAGGACGAAAATGACCTAAATGTTCAACTAATGACACAAAATCACTTATTGGATGCACAAGATTGGTTAAAAACCCTAATTGGATGAGAATAAGCCTTGGGAGGACGAAAATGACCTAAATATTCAACCAATGACACAAAACTACTTATTGGATGCACAAGATTAGTTAAAATTCCTACTTGGACGAGAATAAGCCTTGGGAGGTCGAAAATGACCTAAATGTTCAACCAATGACACAAAATCACTTATTAGATGCACAAGATTGGTTAAAAACCCTAATAAGACGAGAATAAACCTTGGGAGGACGAAAATGACCTAAATGTTAAACCAATGGCACAAAATCACTTATTGGATTCACAAGATTGTTTAAAAACCCTAATTGGACGAGAATAAACCTAGGGAGGACGAAAATGACATAAATGTTCAACCAATGACACAAATGTACTTATTGCATGCACAAGATTGGTTAAAAACCCTAATTGGACGAGAATAAGCCTTAGGAGGACGAAAATGACCTAAATATTCAACCAATGACACAAAATCACTTATTGGATGCACAAGATTGGTTAAAAACCCTAATTGGACGAGAATAAGCCTAAGGAGGACGAAAATGACCTAAATGTTCAACCAATGACACAAAATCACTTATTAGATGCACAAGATTGGTTAAAAACCCTAATTGGACGAGAATAAGCCTTGGGAGGACAAAAAATGACCTAAATGTTCAACCAATGACACAAATGTACTTATTGGATGCACAAGATTTGTTAAAAACCCTAATTGGACGAGAATAAGCCTTGGGAGGACGAAAATGACCTAAATGTTCAACCAATGACACAAAATCACTTATTGGATGCACAAGATTGGTTAAAAACCCTAATTGGACGAGAATAAGCCTAGGGAGGACGAAAATGACCTAAATGTTCAACCAATGACACAAATGTACTTAATCGATGCACAAGATTGGTTAAAAACCCAAATTGGACGAGAATAAGCCTTGGGAGGATGAAAATGACCTAAATGTTCAACCAATGACACAAAATCACTTATTGGATGCCTAAGATTGGTTAAAAACCCTAATTGGAAGAGAATAAAACTTGGGAGGACGAAAATGACCTAAATGTTCAACCAATGCTACAAAATCACTTATTGGATGCACAAGATTGGTTAAAAACCCAAATTGGACGAGAATAAGCCTAGGGAGGACGAAAATGACCTAAATGTTCAATCAATGACACAAATGTACTTATTGGATGCACAAGATTGGTTAAAAACCCTAATTAGACGAGAATAAGCCTAGGGAGGACGAAAATGACCTAAATGTTCAACCAATGACACAAAATCACTTATTAGATGCACAAGATTGGTTAAAAACCCTAATTGGACGAGAATAAGCCTTGGGAGGACAAAAATGACCTAAATGTTCAACCAATGACAGAACATCACTTATTGGATGCACAAGATTGGTTAAAAACCGTAATTGGACGAGAATAAGCCTAGGGAGGACGAAAATGACCTAAATGTTCAATCAATGACACAAATGTACTTATTGGATGCACAAGATTGGTTAAAAATCCTAATTAGACGAGAATAAGCCTAGGGAGGACGAAAATGACCTAAATGTTCAACCAATGACACAAAATCACTTATTGGATGCACAAGATTGGTTAAAAACCCTAATTGGACGAGAATAAGCCTAGGGAGGACGAAAATGACCTAAATGTTCAACCAATGACACAAAATCACTTATTCGATGTACAAGATTGGTTAAAAACCCTAATTGGACGAGAATAAGCCTAGGGAGGACGAAAATGACCTAAATGTTCAACCAATGACACAAAATCACTTATTGGATGCACAAGATTGGTTAAAAACCCTAATTGGACGAGAATAAGCATAAGGAGGACCAAAATGACCTAAATGTTCAACCATGACACAAAAATCACTTATTGGATGCACAAGATTGGTTAAAAACCCTAATTGGATGAGAATAAGCCTTGGGAGGACGAAAATGACCTAAATGTTCAACCAATGACACAAAATCACTTATTGGATGCACAAGATTGGTTAAAAACCCTAATTGGACGAGAATAAGCCTAGGGAGGACGAAAATGACCTAAATGTTCAACCAATAACACAAATGTACTTATTGGATGCACAAGATTGGTTAAAAACCCTAATTGGACGAGAATAAGCCTTGGGAGGACGAAAATGACATAAATGTTCGACCAATGACACAATTGTACTTATTGGATGCACAAGATTGGTTAAAAACCCTAATTGGACGAGAATAAGCCTAGGGAGGACGAAAATGACCTAAATGTTCAACCAATGACACAAAATCACTTATTGGATGCACAAGATTGGTTAAAAACCCTAATTGGACGAGAATAAGCCTAGGGAGGACGAAAATGACCTAAATGTTCAACCAAAGACACAAAATCACTTATTGGATGCACAAGATTGGTTAAAAACGCTAATTGGACGAGAATAAGCCTTGGGAGGACGAAAATGACCTAAATGTTCAACCAATGACACAAAATCACTTATTGGATGCACAAGATTGGTTAAAAACCCTAATTGGACGAGAATAAGCCTAGGGAGGACGAAAATGACCTAAATGTTCAACCAATAACACAAATGTACTTATTGGATGCACAAGATTGGTAAAAAACCCTAATTGGACGAGAATAAGCCTTGGGAGGACGAAAATGACATAAATGTTCAACCAATGACACAAAATCACTTATTGGATGCACAAGATTGGTTAAAAACCCTAATTGGACGAGAATAAGCCTAGGGAGGACAAAAATGACCTAAATGTTCAACCAATGACACAAAATCACTTATTGGATGCACAACATTCGTTAAAAACCCTAATTGGACGAGAATAAGCCTTGGGAGGATGAAAATGACCTAAATGTTCAACCAATGACACAAATGTACTTATTGGATGCAAAAGATTGGTTAAAAACCCTAATTGGACGAGAATAAGCCTTGAGAGGACGAAAATGACCTAAATGTTAAACCAATGACACAAAATCACTTATTGGATGCACAAGATTTGTTAGAAACCCTAATTGGACGAGAATATGCCTAGGGATGATGAAAATGACCTAAATGTCCAACCAATAACACAAATGTACTTATTGGATGCACAAGATTGGTTAAAAACCCTAATTGGACGAGAATAAGCCTAGGGAGGACGAAAATGACCTAAATGTTCAACCAATGACACAAAATCACTTATTGGATGCACAAGATTGGTTAAAAACCCTAATTGGCGAGAATAAGCCTTGGGAGGACGAAAATGACCTAAATGTTCAACCAATGACACAAAATCACTTATTGGATGCACAAGATTGGTTAAAAACCCTAATTGGACGAGAATAAGCCTAGGGAGGACGAAAATGACCTAAATGTTCAACCAATGACACAAGAGTACTTATTGGATGCACAAGATTGGTTAAAAACCCTAATTGGACGAGAATAAGCTTAGGGAGGACGAAAATGACCTAAATGTTCAACCAATGACACAAAATCACTTATTGGATGCACAAGATTGGTTAAAAACCCTAATTGGACGAGAATAAGCTTTGGGAGGACGAAAATGACCTAAATGTTCAACCAAAGACACAAATGTACTTATTGGATGCACAAGATTGGTTAAAAACCCTAATTGGACGAGAATAAGCCTAGGGAGGACGAAAATGACCTAAATGTTCAACCAATGACACAAAATCACTTATTGGATGCACAAGATTGGTTAAAAACCCTAATTGGACGAGAATAAGTCTTGAGAGGACGAAAATGACCTAAATGTGCAACCAATGACACAAAATCACTTATTGGATGCACAAGATTGGTTAAAAACCCTAATTGGACGAGAATGAGCCTAAGGAGGACGAAAATGACATAAATGTTTAACCAATGACACAAAATCACTTATTGGATGCACAAGATTGGTTAAAAACCCTAATTGGATGAGAATAAGCCTTGGGAGGACGAAAATGACCTAAATGCTCAACCAATGACACAAATGTACTTATTGGATGCAAAAGATTGGTTAAAAACCCTAATTGGACGAGAATAAGCCTAGGGAGGACGAAAATGACCTAAATGTTCAACCAATGACACAAAATCACTTATTGGATGCACAAGATTGGTTAAAAACCCTAATTGGACGAGAATAAGCATAAGGAGGACCAAAATGACCTAAATGTTCAACCATGACACAAAAATCACTTATTGGATGCACAAGATTGGTTAAAAACCCTAATTGGATGAGAATAAGCCTTGGGAGGACGAAAATGACCTAAATGTTCAACCAATGACACAAAATCACTTATTGGATGCACAAGATTGGTTAAAAACCCTAATTGGACGAGAATAAGCCTAGGGAGGACGAAAATGACCTAAATGTTCAACCAATAACACAAATGTACTTATTGGATGCACAAGATTGGTTAAAAACCCTAATTGGACGAGAATAAGCCTTGGGAGGACGAAAATGACATAAATGTTCGACCAATGACACAATTGTACTTATTGGATGCACAAGATTGGTTAAAAACCCTAATTGGACGAGAATAAGCCTAGGGAGGACGAAAATGACCTAAATGTTCAACCAATGACACAAAATCACTTATTGGATGCACAAGATTGGTTAAAAACCCTAATTGGACGAGAATAAGCCTAGGGAGGACGAAAATGACCTAAATGTTCAACCAAAGACACAAAATCACTTATTGGATGCACAAGATTGGTTAAAAACGCTAATTGGACGAGAATAAGCCTTGGGAGGACGAAAATGACCTAAATGTTCAACCAATGACACAAAATCACTTATTGGATGCACAAGATTGGTTAAAAACCCTAATTGGACGAGAATAAGCCTAGGGAGGACGAAAATGACCTAAATGTTCAACCAATAACACAAATGTACTTATTGGATGCACAAGATTGGTAAAAAACCCTAATTGGACGAGAATAAGCCTTGGGAGGACGAAAATGACATAAATGTTCAACCAATGACACAAAATCACTTATTGGATGCACAAGATTGGTTAAAAACCCTAATTGGACGAGAATAAGCCTAGGGAGGACAAAAATGACCTAAATGTTCAACCAATGACACAAAATCACTTATTCGATGCACAAGATTGGTTAAAAACCCTAATTGGACGAGAATAAGCCTAGGGAGGACGAAAATGACCTAAATGTTCAACCAATGACACAAATGTACTTATTGGATGCACAAGATTGGTTAAAAACCGTAATTGGACGAGAATAAGCCTAGGGAGGACGAAAATGACCTAAATGTTCAACCAATGACTCAAATAAACTTATTGGATGCACAAGATTGGTTAAAAACCCTAATTGGACAAGAATAAGCTTTTCGAGGACATAAATGACCTAAATGTTCAACCAATGACACAAATGTACTTATTGGATGCACAAGATTGGTTAAAAACCCTAATTGGACGAGAATAAGCCTTGGGAGGACGAAAATGACCTAAATGTTCAACCAATGACACAAATGTAGTTATTCGATGCACAAGATTGGTTAAACACCCTAACTGGACGAGAATAAGCCTTGGGAGGACGAAAATGACCTAAATGTTCAACCAATGACACAAAATCACTTATTGGATGCACAAGATTGGTTAAAAACCCTAATTGGACGAGAATAAGCCTAGGGAGGACGAAAATGACCTAAATGTTCAACCAATGACACAAAATCACTTATTGGATGCACAAGATTGGTTAAAAACCCTAATTGGACGAGAATAAGTCTTGAGAGGACGAAAATGACCTAAATGTGCAACCAATGACACAAAATCACTTATTGGATGCACAAGATTGGTTAAAAACCCTAATTGGACGAGAATGAGCCTAAGGAGGACGAAAATGACATAAATGTTCAACCAATGACACAAAATCACTTATTGGATGCACAAGATTGGTTCAAAACCCTAATTGGACGAGAATAAGCCTTGGGAGGACAAAAATGACCTAAATGTTCAACCAATGACACAAATAAACTTATTGGATGCACAAGATTGGTTAAAAACCCTAATTGGACGAGAATAAGGCTAGCGAGGACGAAAATGACCTAAATGTTCAACCAATGACATAAAATCACTTATTGGATGCACAAGGTTGGTTAAAAACCCTTATTGGATGAGAATAAGCCTTGGGAGGACGAAAATGACCTAAATGTTCAACCAATGACACAAATAAACTTATTGGATGCACAAGATTGGTTAAAAACCCTAATTGGACGAGAATAAGTCTTGGGAGGACGAAAATGACCTAAATGTTCAACCAATGACACAAATAAACTTATTGGATGCACAAGATTGGTTAAAAACCCTAATTGGACGAGAATAAGCCTAGGGAGTACGAAAATGACCTAAATGTTCAACCAATGACACAAAATCACTTATTGGATGCACAAGATTGGTTAAAAACCCTAATTGGACGAGAATAAGCCTAGGGACGACGAAAATGACCTAAATGTTCAACCAATGACACAAAATCACTTATTAGATGCACAAGATTGTTTAAAAACCCTAATTGGACGAGAATAAGCCTAGGGAGGACGAAAATGACCTAAATGTTCAACCAATGACACAAAATCACTTATTAGATGCACAAGATTGGTTAAAAACCCTAATAAGACGAGAATAAACCTTGGGAGGACGAAAATGACCTAAATGTTAAACCAATGGCACAAAATCACTTATTTGATTCACAAGATTGTTTAAAAACCCTAATTGGACGAGAATAAACCTAGGGAGGACGAAAATGAAATAAATGTTCAACCAATGACACAATATCACTTATTGGATGCACAAGATTGGTTAAAAACCCTAATTGGACGAGAATAAGCCTAGGGACGACGAAAATGACCTAAATGTTCAACCAATGACACAAAATCACTTATTAGATGCACAAGATTGTTTAAAAACCCTAATTGGACGAGAATAAGCCTAGGGAGGAC
>JBBPBP010001390.1:0-11682 GCA_037974735.1 Cicer chorassanicum
ACGGAACCCGAGACACAGTCATAAATTGAGGAGAAGAATGCTATAAGGATCTCACGGTCGTCGATTTCATCTGCACTATTCGGGCGATTTTCGTACCACCCGACAAAAGTGGGCCGAAATCGGTATTTTCGGGCCAGACGATGGCTAGGGTATGAAATCCTACACAGAACCCGAGACACAGTCATCAATTTTGGAGAAGAATGCTACAAGGATCTCGCGGTCGTCGATTTCATCTGGACTTTTCGGGCCATTTTCGTACCACCCGACAAAAATGGGCCGAAGTCGGTATTTTCGGGCCAGATGATGGCTAGGGTTTGAAATCCGACACGGAACCCGAGACACAGTCATAAATTGAGGAGAAGAATGCTATAAGGATCTCGCGGTCGTCGATTTCATCTGCACTTTTCGGGCGATTTTCGTACCACCCGACAAAAATGGGCCAAAATCGGTATTTTCGGGCCAGACTATGGCTAAGGTTTGAAATCTGACACGGAACCCGAGACACAGTCATAAATTGAGGAGAAGAATGCTATAAGGATCTCGCGGTCGTCGATTTCATCTGCACTTTTCGGGCGATTTTCGTACCACCCGACAAAAATGGGCCGAAATCGGTATTTTCGGGCCAGACGACGGCTAGGGTTTGAAATCCGACACGGAACCCGAGATACATTCATAAATTTAGGAGAAGAATGCTACAAGGGTCTCGCGGTCGTCATTTTCATCTGCACTTTTCGGGCGATTTTCATACCACCCGACAAAAATGGACCGAAATTGGTATTTTCGGGCCAGACGATGGCTAAGGTTTGAAATCCGACACGAAACCCGAGACACAGTCATAAATTTAGGAGAAGAATGGTACAAGAATCTCGCGGTCATCGATTTCATCTGCACTTTTCGGGCGATTTTCAAACCACCCGACAAAAATGGGCCGAAATTGATATTTTCGGGCCAGACGATGGCTAGGGTTTGAAATCCGACACGGAACCCGAGACACAGTCATAAATTGTGGAGAAGAATTCTACAAGGATCTCGCGGTTACGATTTCATCTGCACTTTTCGGGCGATTTTCGTACCACCCGACAAAAATGGGCTGAAATCGGTATTTTCGGGCCAGACGATGGCTAGGGTTTGAAATCCGACACGGAACTCGAGACACAGTCATCAATTTTGGAGAAGAATGCTACAAGGATCTCGCGGTCGTCGATTTCATCTGCACTTTTCGGGCTATTTTCGTACCACCCGACAAAAATGGGCCGAAATCGGTATTTTCGGGCTAGACGATGGCTAGGGTTTGAAATCCGACACGGAACACGAGACACAGTCATAAATTGAGGAGAAGAATGCTATAAGGATTTCGTGGTCGTCGATTTCATCTAGACTTTTCGGGCCATTTTCGTACCACCTGACAAAAATGGGCCGAAATCGGTATTTTCGGGCCAAACGATGGCTAGGGTTTGAAATCCGACACGGAACCCGAGACACAGTCATAAATTGAGGAGAAGAATGATATAAGGATCTCGCGGTCTTCGATTTCATCTGCACTTTTCGGGCGATTTTCGTACCACCCGACAAAAATGGGCCGAAATCGGTATTTTCGGGCCAGACGATGGCTAGGGTTTGAAATCCTACATGGAACCCGAGACACAGTCATAAATTTAGGAGAAGAATGCTACAAGGATCTCGCAGTCGTCGATTTCATCTGGACTTTTCGGGCAATTTTCGTACCACCCGACAAAAATGGGCCGAAATCGGTATTTTCGGGACAGACGATGGCTAGGATTTGAAATCCGACACGGAACCCGAGACACAGTCATAAATTGAGGAGAAGAATGCTATAAGGATCTCGCGGTCGTCGATTTCATCTAGACATTTCAGGCCATTTTCGTACCACCCGACAAAAATGGGCCGAAATCGGTATTTTCAGGCCAGACGATGGCTAGGGTTTGAAATCCGATACGGAACCCGAGACACAGTCATAAATTGAGGAGAAGAATGATATAAGGATCTCACGGTCGTCGATTTCATCTGCACTATTCGGGCGATTTTCGTACCACCCGACAAAAATGGGCCGAAATCGGTATTTTCGGGCCAGACGATGGCTAGGGTATGAAATCCTACACGGAACCCGAGACACAGTCATCAATTTTGGAGAAGAATGCTACAAGGATCTCGCGGTCGTCGATTTCATCTGGACTTTTCGGGCCATTTTCGTACCACCCGACAAAAATGGGCCGAAGTCGGTATTTTCGGGCCAGATGATGGCTAGGGTTTGAAATCCGACACGGAACCCGAGACACAGTCATAAATTGAGGAGAAGAATGCTATAAGGATCTCGCGGTCGTCGATTTCATCTGCACTTTTCGGGCGATTTTCGTACCACCCGACAAAAATGGGCCAAAATCGGTATTTTCGGGCCAGACTATGGCTAAGGTTTGAAATCTGACACGGAACCCGAGACACAGTCATAAATTGAGGAGAAGAATGCTATAAGGATCTCGCGGTCGTCGATTTCATCTGCACTTTTCGGGCGATTTTCGTACCACCCGACAAAAATGGGCCGAAATCGGTATTTTCGGGCCAGACGACGGCTAGGGTTTGAAATCCGACACGGAACCCGAGATACATTCATAAATTTAGGAGAAGAATGCTACAAGGGTCTCGCGGTCGTCATTTTCATCTGCACTTTTCGGGCGATTTTCATACCACCCGACAAAAATGGACCGAAATTGGTATTTTCGGGCCAGACGATGGCTAAGGTTTGAAATCCGACACGAAACCCGAGACACAGTCATAAATTTAGGAGAAGAATGGTACAAGAATCTCGCGGTCATCGATTTCATCTGCACTTTTCGGGCGATTTTCAAACCACCCGACAAAAATGGGCCGAAATTGATATTTTCGGGCCAGACGATGGCTAGGGTTTGAAATCCGACACGGAACCCGAGACACAGTCATAAATTGTGGAGAAGAATTCTACAAGGATCTCGCGGTTACGATTTCATCTGCACTTTTCGGGCGATTTTCGTACCACCCGACAAAAATGGGCTGAAATCGGTATTTTCGGGCCAGACGATGGCTAGGGTTTGAAATCCGACACGGAACTCGAGACACAGTCATAAATTTTGGAGAAGAATGCTACAAGGATCTCGCGGTCGTCGATTTCATCTGCACTTTTCGGGCTATTTTCGTACCACCCGACAAAAATGGGCCGAAATCGGTATTTTCGGGCTAGACGATGGCTAGGGTTTGAAATCTGACACGGAACCCGAGACACAGCCATAAATTTAGGAGAAGAATGCTACAAGGATCTCGCGGTCGTCGATTTCATCTGCACTTTTCGGGCGATTTTCGTACCACCCGACAAAAATGGGCCGAAATCGGTATTTATGGGCCAGACGATGGCTAGGGTTAAAAATCCGACACGAAACCCGAGACACAGTCATAAATTTAGGAGAAGAATGCTACAAGAATCTCGCGGTCGTCGATTTCATCTGCACTTTTCGGGCAATTTTCGTACCACCCGACAAAAATGGGCTGAAATCGCTATTTTCGGTTCAGACGATGGCTAGGGTTTGAAATCCGACACGGAACCCGAGACACAGTCATAAATTGAGGAGAAGAATGCTACAAGGATCTTGCGGTCGTCGATTTCATCTGCACTTTTCAGGCGATTTTCGTACCACCCGACAAAAATGGGCCGAAATCGGTATTTTCGGGCCAGGCGATGGCTAGGGTTTGAAATCCGACATGGAACCCGAGACACAGTCATAAATTTTGGAGAAGAATGCTACAAGGATCTCGCAGTCGTCGATTTCATCTGGACTTTTCGGGCCATTTTCGTACCACCCGACAAAAATGGGCCGAAATCGCTATTTTCGGTTCAGACGACGGCTAGGGTTTGAAATCCGACACGGAATCCGAGACAAAGTCATAAATTGAGGAGAAGAATGCTACAAGGATCTCGCGGTCGTCGATTTCATCTGCACTTTTCGGGCGATTTTCGTACCACCCGACAAAAATGGGCCGAAATCGGTATTTTCGGGCCAGACGATGGCTAGGGTTTGAAATCCGACACGAAACCCGAGACACAGTCATAAATTTAGGACAAGAATGCTACAAGAATCACGCGGTCGTCGATTTCATCTGCACTTTTCGGGCGATTTTCGTACCACCAGACAAAAATGGGCAGAAATCGGTGTTTTTGGGTCAGACGATGGCTAGGGTTTGAAATCTGACACGGAACCCGAGACACAGTCATAAATTTAGGAGAAGAATGCTACAAGGATCTCGCGGTCGTCGATTTAATCTGCACTTTTCGGGCGATTTTTGTACAACCCGACAAAAATGGGCCAAAATCGGTATTTTCGGGCCAAACGATGGCTAGGGTTTGAAATCTGACACGAAACCCAAGACACAATCATATATTTAGGAGAAGAATGCTACAAGAATCTCGCGGTCGTCGATTTCATCTGCACTTTTCGGGCGATTTTTGTACCACCCGACAAAAATTAGCCGAAATCGGTATTTTCGGGCCAGATGATGGCTAGGGTTTGAAATCAGACACGGAACCCGAGACACATTCATAAAATGAGGAGAAGAATGCTACAAGGATCTCGCGGTCGTCGATTTCATCTGCACTTTTCGGGCGATTTTCGTACCACCCGACAAAAATGGGCCGAAATCGGTATTTTCGGGCCAGACGATGGCTAGGGTTTGAAATCCTACATGGAACCCGAGACACAGTCATAAATTTAGGAGAAGAATGCTACAAGGATCTCGCAGTCGTCGATTTCATCTGGACTTTTCGGGCAATTTTCGTACCACCCGACAAAAATGGGCCGAAATCGGTATTTTCGGGACAGACGATGGCTAGGATTTGAAATCCGACACGGAACCCGAGACACAGTCATAAATTGAGGAGAAGAATGCTATAAGGATCTCGCGGTCGTCGATTTCATCTAGACATTTCAGGCCATTTTCGTACCACCCGACAAAAATGGGCCGAAATCGGTATTTTCAGGCCAGACGATGGCTAGGGTTTGAAATCCGATACGGAACCCGAGACACAGTCATAAATTGAGGAGAAGAATGCTATAAGGATCTCACGGTCGTCGATTTCATCTGCACTATTCGGGCGATTTTCGTACCACCCGACAAAAGTGGGCCGAAATCGGTATTTTCGGGCCAGACGATGGCTAGGGTATGAAATCCTACACGGAACCCGAGACACAGTCATCAATTTTGGAGAAGAATGCTACAAGGATCTCGCGGTCGTCGATTTCATCTGGACTTTTCGGGCCATTTTCGTACCACGCGACAAAAATGGGCCGAAGTCGGTATTTTCGGGCCAGATGATGGCTAGGGTTTGAAATCCGACACGGAACTCGAGACACAGTCATAAATTGTGGAGAAGAATGCTATAAGGATCTCGCGGTCGTCGATTTCATCTAGTCTTTTCGGGCCATTTTCGTACCGCCCTACAAAAATGGGCCGAAATCGGTATTTTCGGGCCAGACTATGGCTAAGGTTTGAAATCTGACACGGAACCCGAGACACAGTCATAAATTGAGGAGAAGAATGCTATAAGGATCTCGCGGTCGTCGATTTCATCTGCACTTTTCGGGCGATTTTCGTACCACCCGACAAAAATGGGCCGAAATCGGTATTTTCGGGCCAGACGACGGCTAGGGTTTGAAATCCGACACGGAACCCGAGATACATTCATAAATTTAGGAGAAGAATGCTACAAGGGTCTGGCGGTCGTCATTTTCATCTGCACTTTTCGGGCGATTTTCAAACCACCCGACAAAAATGGGCCGAAATTGATATTTTCGGGCCAGACGATGGCTAGGGTTTGAAATCCGACACGGAACCCGAGACACAGTCATAAATTGAGGAGAAGAATGCTATAAGGATCTCGCGGTCGTCGATTTCATCTGGACTTTTCGGGCCATTTTCGTACCACCCGACAAAAATGGGCCGAAATCGGTATTTTCGGGCAAGATGATGGCTAGGGTTTGAAATCAGACACGGAACCCGATACACAGTCATAAATTGAGGAGAAGAATGCTATAAGGATCTCGCGGTCGTCGATTTCATCTGCACTATTCGGGCGATTTTCATACCACCCGACAAAAATGAGCCGAAATCGGTATTTTCGGGCCATACGATGGCTAGGGTTTGAAATCCTACACGGAACCCGAGACATAGTCATAAATTTTGGAGAAGAATGCTACAAGGATCTCGCGGTCGTCGATTTCATCTGGACTTTTCGGGCCATTTTCGTACCACCCGACAAAAATGGGCCGAAATCGGTATTTTCGGGCCAGACGATGGCTAGGGTTTGAAATCCGACACGGAACCCGAGACACAGTCATAAATTGAGGAGAAGAATGCTATAAGGATCTCGCGGTCGTCGATTTCATCTGCACTTTTTGTGCGATTTTCGTACCACCCGACAAAAATGGGCCGAAATCAGTATTTTCGGGTCAGACGATGGCTAGGGTTTGAAATCCGATACAGAACCCGAGACACATTCATAAATTTAGGAGAAGAATGCTACAAGGATCTTGCGGTCGTCGATTTCATCTGCACTTTTCGGGCGATTTTTGTAGCACCCGACAAAAATGGGCCGAAATCGGTATTTTCGGGCCAGACGATGGCTAGGGTTTGAAATCCGACACGAAACCCGAGACACAGTCATAAATTTAGGAGAAGAATGCTACAAGAATCTCGCGGTCGTCGATTTCATCTGCACTTTTCGGGCCATTTTCGTACCACCCGACAAAAATGGGCCGAAATCGGTATTTTCGGGCTAGACGATGGCTAGGGTTTGAAATCTGACACGGAACCCGAGACACAGTCATAAATTTAGGAGAAGAATGCTACAAGGATCTCGCGGTCGTCGATTTCATCTGCACTTTTCGGGCGATTTTCGTACCACCCGACAAAAATGGGCCGAAATCGGTATTTTCAAGCCAGACGATGGCTAGGGTTTGAAATCCGACACGGAACCCGAGACACAGTCATAAATTTTGGAGAAGAATGCTACAAGGATCTCGCGGTCGTCGATTTCATCTGGACTTTTCGGGCCATTTTCGTACCACCCGACAAAAATGGGCCGAAATCGGTATTTTTGGGCCAGACGATGGCTAGGGTTTGAAATCCGACACGGAACCCGAGACACAGTCATAAATTTTGGAGAAGAATGCTACAAGGATCTCGCGGTCGTCGATTTCATCTGGACTTTTTAGGCCATTTTCGTACCACCTGACAAAAATGGGCCGAAATCGGTATTTTCGGGCCAAACGATGGCTAAGGTTTAAAATCCGACACGAAACCCAAGACACAGTCATAAATTTAGGAGAAGAATGCAACAAGAATCTCGCGGTCGTCGATTTCATCTGCACTTTTCGGGCGATTTTCGTACCACCCGACAAAAATGGGCCGAAATCGGTATTTTTTGGCCAAACGATGGCTAGGGTTCAAAATCCGACACGGAACCCGAGACATAGTCATGAATTGAGGAGAAGAATGCTACAAGGATCTCGCGGTCGTCGATTTCATCTGCACTTTTCGGGCGATTTTCGTACCACCCGACAAAAATGGGCCGAAATCGGTATTTTCGGGCCAGACGATGGCTAGGGTTTGAAATCCTACATGGAACCCGAGACACAGTCATAAATTTAGGAGAAGAATGCTACAAGGATCTCGCAGTCGTCGATTTCATCTGGACTTTTCGGGCAATTTTCGTACCACCCGACAAAAATGGGCCGAAATCGGTATTTTCGGGACAGACGATGGCTAGGATTTGAAATCCGACACGGAACCCGAGACACAGTCATAAATTGAGGAGAAGAATGCTATAAGGATCTCGCGGTCGTCGATTTCATCTAGACATTTCAGGCCATTTTCGTACCACCCGACAAAAATGGGCCGAAATCGGTATTTTCAGGCCAGACGATGGCTAGGGTTTGAAATCCGATACGGAACCCGAGACACAGTCATAAATTGAGGAGAAGAATGATATAAGGATCTCACGGTCGTCGATTTCATCTGCACTATTCGGGCGATTTTCGTACCACCCGACAAAAATGGGCCGAAATCGGTATTTTCGGGCCAGACGATGGCTAGGGTATGAAATCCTACACGGAACCCGAGACACAGTCATCAATTTTGGAGAAGAATGCTACAAGGATCTCGCGGTCGTCGATTTCATCTGGACTTTTCGGGCCATTTTCGTACCACCCGACAAAAATGGGCCGAAGTCGGTATTTTCGGGCCAGATGATGGCTAGGGTTTGAAATCCGACACGGAACCCGAGACACAGTCATAAATTGAGGAGAAGAATGCTATAAGGATCTCGCGGTCGTCGATTTCATCTGCACTTTTCGGGCGATTTTCGTACCACCCGACAAAAATGGGCCAAAATCGGTATTTTCGGGCCAGACGACGGCTAGGGTTTGAAATCCGACACGGAACCCGAGATACATTCATAAATTTAGGAGAAGAATGCTACAAGGGTCTCGCGGTCGTCATTTTCATCTGCACTTTTCGGGCGATTTTCGTACCACCCGACAAAAATGGACCGAAATTGGTATTTTCGGGCCAGACGATGGCTAGGGTTTGAAATCCGACACGAAACCCGAGACACAGTCATAAATTTAGGAGAAGAATGGTACAAGAATCTCGCGGTCGTCGATTTCATCTGCACTTTTCGGGCGATTTTCAAACCACCCGACAAAAATGGGCCGAAATTGATATTTTCGGGCCAGACGATGGCTAGGGTTTGAAATCCGACACGGAACACGAGACACAGTCATTAATTGAGGAGAAGAATGCTATAAGGATTTCGCGGTCGTCGATTTCATCTAGACTTTTCGGGCCATTTTCGTACCACCCGACAAAAATGGGCCGAAATCGGTATTTTCGGGCCAAACGATGGCTAGGGTTTGAAATCCGACACGGAACCCGAGACACAGTCATAAATTGAGGAGAAGAATGCTATAAGGATCTCGCGGTCTTCGATTTCATCTGGACTTTTCGGGCGATTTTCGTACCACCCGACAAAAATGGGCCGAAATCGGTATTTTCGGGCCAGACGATGGCTAGGGTTTGAAATCCGACACGGAACCCGAGACACAGTCATAAATTTTGGAAAAGAATGCCACAAGGATCTCGCGGTCATCGATTTCATCTGGACTTTTCGGGCGATTTCCATACCACCCGACAAAAATGGGCCGAAATCGGTATTTTCGGGCCAGACGATGGCAAGGGTTTAAAATCCGACACGGAACCCGAGACACACTCATAAATTTAAGAGAAGAATGCTACAAGGATCTCGCGGTCGGTGATTTCATCTGGACTTTTCGGGCGATTTTCGTTCCACCCGACAAAAATGGGCCGAAATCGGTATTTTCGGGCCAGACGATGGCTAGGATTTGAAATCCGACACGGAACCCGAGACACAGTCATAAATTTAAGAGAAGAATGCTACAAGGATCTCGCGGTTGGTGATTTCATCTGGACTTTTCGGGCGATTTTCGTACCACCCGACAAAAATGGGCCGAAATTGGTATTTTCGGGCCAGACGATGGCTAGGGTTTGAAATCCGACACGGAACCCGAGACACAGTCATAAATTTAGGAGAAGAATGCTACAAGGATCTCACGGTCGTTGATTTCATCTGGACTTTTCGGGCGATTTTCGTACCACCCGACAAAAATGGGCCGAAATTTGTATTTTCGGGCCAGACGATGGCTAGGGTTTGAAATCCGACATGGAACCAGAGACACAGTCATAAATTTAGGAGAAGAATGCTACAAGGATCTCGCGGTCGTCGATTTCATCTGGACTTTTCGGACGATTTTCGTACCACCCGACAAAAATGGGCCTAAATTGGTATTTTCGGGCCAGACGATGGCTAGGGTTTGAAATCCGACATGGAACCCTAGACACAGCCATAAATTGAGGAGAAGAATGCTATAAGGATCTCGCGGTCGTCGATTTCATCTGCACTTTTCGGGCGATTTTTGTACCACCCGACAAAAATGGGCCGAAATCGGTATTTTCGGGCCAGACGATGGCTAGGGTTTGAAATCCGACACGGAACCCGAGACACAGTCATAAATTGAGGAGAAGAATGCTACAAGGATCTCGCGGTCGTCGATTTCATCTGCACTTTTTGGGCGATTTTCGTACCACCCGACAAAAATGGGCCGAAATCGGTATTTTTGGGCCAGACGATGGCTAGGGTTTGAAATCCGAAACGGAACCCGAGACACAGTCATAAATTTTGGAGAAGAATGCTACAAGGATCTCGCAGTCGTCGATTTCATCTGGACTTTTCGGGCCATTTTTATACCACCCGACAAAAATGGGCCGAAATCAGTATTTTCGGGCCAGACGATGGCTAGGGTTTGAAATCTGACACGGAACCCGAGACACAGTCATAAATTTAGGAGAAGAATGATATAAGGATCTCGCGGTCGTTGATTTCATCTGCACTTTTCGGGCGATTTTCGTACCACCCGACAAAAATGGGCCGAAATCGGTATTTTCAAGCCAGACGATGGCTAGGGTTTGAAATCCGACACGGAACCCGAGACACAGTCATAAATTTTGCAGAAGAATGATACAAGGATCTCGCGGTCGTCGATTTCATCTGGACTTTTCGGGCCATTTTCGTACCACCCGACAAAAATGGGCCGAAATCGGTATTTTCGGGCTAGACGATGGCTAGGGATTGAAATCTGACACGAAACCCGAGACAGAGTCATAAATTTAGAAGAAGAATGCTACAAGGATCTCGCGGTCATCGATTTCATCTGCACTTTTCGGGCGATTTTCGTACCACCCGACAAAAATGGGCTGAAATCGGTATTTATGGGCCAGACGATGGCTAGGGTTTAAAATCCGACACGAAACCCGAGACACAGTCATAAATTTAGGAGAAGAATGCTACAAGAATCTCGCGGTCGTCGATGTCATCTGCACTTTTTGGGCGATTTTCGTACCACCCGACAAAAATGGGCCGAAATCGCTATTTTCGGTTCAGACGATGGCTAGGGTTTGAAATCCGACACGGAATCCGAGACAAAGTCATAAATTGAGGAGAAGAATGCTACATGGATCTCGCGGTCGTCGATTTCATCTGCACTTTTCGGGCGATTTTCGTACCACCCGACAAAAATGGGCCGAAATCGGTATTTTCGGGCCAGACGATGGCTAGGGTTTGAAATCTGACACGGAACCCGAGACACAGTCATAAATTTTGGAGAAGAATGCTACAAGGATCTCGCAGTCGTCGATTTCATCTGGACATGTCGGGACATTTTCATACCACCCGACAAAAAAGGGCCGAAATCGGTATTTTCGGGCGAGACGATGGCTAGGGTTTGAAATCTGACACGGAACCCGAGACACAGTCATAAATTTTGGAGAAGAATGCTATAAGGATCTCGTGGTCGTCGATTTCATTTGCACTTTTCGGGCGATTTTCGTACCACCCGACAAAAATGGGCCGAAATCGGTATTTTCAAGCCAGACGATGGCTAGGGTTTGAAATCCGACACGGAACCCGAGACACAGTCATAAATTTTGGAGAAGAATGCTACAAGGATCTCGCGGTCGTCGATTTCATCTGGACTTTTCGGGCCATTTTCGTACCACCCGACAAAAATG
>JBBPBP010001391.1:0-11679 GCA_037974735.1 Cicer chorassanicum
AGGACGAAAATGACCTAAATGTTCAACCAATGACACAAATGTACTTATTGGATGCACAAGATTGGTTAAAAACCCTAATTGGACGAGAATAAGCCTTGGGAGGACGAAAATGACCTAAATGTTCAACCAATGACACAAATGTACTTATTGGATGCACAAGATTGGTTAAAAACCCTAATTGGACGAGAATAAGCCTTGGGAGGACGAAAATGACGTAAATGTTCAACCAATGACACAAATGTACTTATTGGTTGCACAAGATTGGTTAAAAACCCTAATTGGACGAGAATAAGCCTTGGGAGGACGAAAATGACCTAAATGTTCAACCAATGACACAAATGTACTTATTGGATGCACAACATTGGTGAAAAACCCTAATTGGACGAGAATAAGCCTTGGGAGGACGAAAATGACCTAAATGTTCAACCAATGACACAAATGTACTAATTGGATACACAAGATTGGTTAAAAACCCTAATTGGACGAGAATAAGCCTTGGGAGGACGAAAATGACCTAAATGTTCAACCAATGACACAAATGTACTTATTGGATGCACAAGATTGGTTAAAAACCCTAATTGGACGAGAATAAGCCTTGGGAGGACGAAAATGACCTAAATGTTCAACCAATGACACAAATGTACTTATTGGATGCACAAGATTGGTTAAAAACCCTAATTGGACGAGAATAAGCCTTGGGAGGACGAAAATGACCTAAATGTTCAACCAACAACACAAAAGCACTTATTGGATGCACAAGATTGGTTAAAAACCCTAATTGGACGAGAATAAGCCTTGGGAGGACGAAAATGACCTAAATGTTCAACCAATGACACAAATGTACTTATTGGATGCACAAGATTGGATAAAAACCGTAATTGGACGAGAATAAGCATTGGGAGGACGAAAATGACCTAAATGTTCAACCAATGACACAAAATCACTTATTGGATGCTCAAGATTGGTTAAAAACCGTAATTGGACGAGATTAAGCCTTGGGAGGACGAAAATGACCTTAATGTTCAACCAATGACACAAAATCCCTTATTTGATGCACAAGATTGGTTAAAAACCCTAATTGGACGAGAATAAGCCTTGGGAGGACGAAAATGACCTAAATGTTCAACCAATGACACAAATGTACTTATTGGATGCACAAGATTGGTTAAAAACCCTAATTGGACGAGAATAAGCCTTGGGAGGACGAAAATGACCTAAATGTTCAACCAATGACACAAATGTACTTATTGGATGCACAAGATTGGTTAAAAACCCTAATTGGACGAGAATAAGCCTTGGGAGGACGAAAATGACCTAAATGTTCAACCAATAAGACAAATGTACTTATTGGATGCACAATATTGGTCAAAAACCCTAATTGGACGAGAATAAGCCTTGGGAGGACGAAAATGACCTAAATGTTCAACCAATGACACAAATGTACTTATTGGATGCACAAGATTGGATAAAAACCCTAATTGGACGAGAATAAGCCTTGGGAGGACGAAAATGACCTAAATGTTCAACCAATGACACAAAATCACTTATTGGATGCACAAGATTGGTTAAAAACCCTAATTGGACGATAATAAGCCTTGGGAGGACGAAAATGACCTAAATGTTCAACAAATGACACAAAATCAATTATTGGATGCACAAGATTGGTTAAAGACACTAATTGGACGACAATAAGCCTTGGGAGGACGAAAATGACCTAAATGTTCAACCAATGACACAAATGTACTTATTGGATGCACAAGATTGGTTAAAAACCCTAATTGGACGAGAATATGCCTTGGGAGGACGAAAATGACCTAAATGTTCAACCAATGACACAAAATCACTTATTGAATGCACAAGATTGGTTAAAAACCCTAATTGGACGAGAATAAGCATTGGGAGGACGAAAATGACCTAAATGTTCAACCAATGACACAAATGTACTTATTGGATGCACAAGATTGGTTAAAAACCCTAATTGGACGAGAATAAGCCTAGGGAGGACAAAAATGATCTAAAAGTTCAACCAATGACACAAAATCACTTATTGGATGCACAAGATTGGTTAAAAACCCTAATTGGACGAGAATAAGCCTTGGGAGGACGAAAATGACCTAAATGTTCAACCAATGACACAAATGTACTTATTGGATGCACAAGATTGGTTAAAAACCCTAATTGGACGAGAATAAGCCTTGGGAGGACGAAAATGACCTAAATATTCAATCAATGACACAAAATCACTTATTGGATGCACAAGATTGGTTAAAAACCCTAGTCGGACGAGAATAAGCCTTGGGAGGACGAAAATGACCTAAATGTTCAACCAATGACACAAAATCACTTATTGGATGCACAAGATTGGTTAAAAACCCTAATTGGACGAGAATAAGCCTTGGGAGGACGAAAATGACCTAAATGTTCAACCAATGACACAAAATCACTTATTGTTTACACAAGATTGGTTAAAAACCCTAATTGGACGAGAATAAGCCTTGGGAGGACGAAAATGACCTAAATGTTCAACCAATGACACAAATGTACTTATTGGATGCACAAGATTGGTTAAAAACCCTAATTGGACGAGAATAAGCCTTGCGAGGACGAAAATGACCTAAATGTTCAACCAATGACCCAAAATCACTTATTTGATGCACAAGATTGGTTAAAAACCCTAATTGGACGAGAATAAGCCTTGGGAGGACGAAAATGACCTAAATGTTCAACCAATGACACAAATGTACTTATTGGATGCACAAGATTGGTTAAAAACCCTAATTGGACGAGAATAAG
Organism: Cicer chorassanicum; assembly: GCA_037974735.1. Lineage (NCBI taxonomy): Eukaryota > Viridiplantae > Streptophyta > Magnoliopsida > Fabales > Fabaceae > Cicer > Cicer chorassanicum. The sequence continues at coordinate 2,794 of JBBPBP010001391.1, forward strand.
CCTTGGGAGGACGAAAATGGCCTAAATGTTCAACCAAGGACACAAAATCACTTATTGGATGCACAATATTGGTTAAAAATCCTAATTGGTCGAGAATAAGCCTTGGGAGGACGAAAATGACCTAAATGTTTAACCAATGACACAAAATCACTTCTTGGATGCACAAGATTGGTTAAAAACACTAATTGGAAGAGAATAAGCCTTGGGAGGACGAAAATGACCTAAATGTTCATCCAATGACACAATCACTTTGGATGCACAAGATTGGTTAAAAACCCTAATTGGACGAGAATAAGCCTTGGGAGGACGAAAATGACCTAAATGTTCAACCAATGACACAAATGTACTTATTGGATGCACAAGATTGGTTAAAAACCGTAATTGGACGAGAATAAGCCTTCGGAGGACGAAAATGACCTAAATGTTCAACCAAGGACACAAATGTACTTATTGGATGCACAAGATTGGTTAAAAACCCTAATTGGACGAGAATAAGCCTTGGGAGGACGAAAATGACCTAAATGTTCAACCAATGACACAAATGTACTTATTGGATGCACAAGATTGGTTAAAAACCCTAATTGGACGAGAATAAGCCTTGGGAGGACGAAAATGACCTAAATGTTCAACCAATGACACAAATGTACTTATTGGATGCACAAGATTGGTTAAAAACCCTAATTGGACTAGAATAAGACTTGGGAGGACGAAAATGACCTAAATGTTCAACCAATGGCACAAAATCACTTATTGGATGCACAAGATTGGTTAAAAACCCTAATTGGACGAGAATAAGCCTAGGGAGGACGAAAATGACCTAAATGTTCAACCAATGACACAAATGAACTTATTGGATGCACAAGATTGGTTAAAAACCCTAATTGGACGTGAATAAGCCTTGGGAGGACGTAAATGACCTAAATGGTCAACGTATGGCACAAAATCACTTATTGGATGCACAAGATTGGTTAAAAACCCTAATTGGACGAGAATAAGCCTTGGGAGGACGAAAATGACCTAAATGTTCAACCAATGACACAAATGTACTTATTGGATGCACAAGATTGGTTAAAAACCCTAATTGGACGAGAATAAGCCTTGGGAGGACGAAAATGACCTAAATGTTCAACCAATGACACAAACGTACTTATTGGATGCACAAGAATTGTTAAAAACCCTAATTGGACGAGAATAAGCCTTGGGAGGACGAAAATGACCTAAATGTTCAACCAATGACACAAATGTACTTATTGGATGCACAAGATTGGTTAAAAACCATAATTGGACGAGAATAAGCCTTGGGAGGACGAAAATGACATATATGTTCAACCAATGACACAAATGTACTTATTGGATGCACAAGATTGGTTAAAAACCCTAATTGGTCGAGAATAAGTCTTGGGAGGAAGAAAATGACCTATATGTTCAACCAATGACACAAATGTACTTATTGGATGCACAAGATTGGTTAAAAACCCTAATTGGACGAGAATAAGCCTTGGGAGGACGAAAATGACCTAAATGTTCAACCAATGACACAAATGTACTTATTGGATGCACAAGATTGGTTAAAAACCCTAATTGGACGAGAATAAGCCATGGGAGGACAAAAATGATCTAAATGTTCAACCAACGACACAAAATCACTTATTGGATGCACGAGATTAATTAAAAACCCTAATTGGACGAGAATAAGTCTTGGGAGGTCGAAAATGACTTAAATGTTCATCAAACGACACAAAATCACTTATTGGATGCACAAGATTGGTTAAAAACCCTAATTGGACGAGAATAAGCCTTGGGAGGACGAAAATGACCTAAATGTTCAACCAATGACACAAATGTACTTATTGGATGCACAAGATTGGTTAAAAACCCTAATTGGACGCGAATAAGCCTTGGGAGGAAGAAAAATGACATAAATGTTCAACCAATGACACAAATGTACTTATTGGATGCACAAGATTGGTTAAAAACCCTAATTGGACGAGAATAAGCCTAGGGAGGACGAAAATGACCTAAATGTTCAACCAATGACACAAAATCACTTATTGGATGCACAAGATTGGTTAAAAAACCCTAATTGGACGAGAATAAGCCATGGGAGGACGAAAATGACCTAAATGTTCAACCAATGACTCAAATGTACTTATTGGATGCACAAGATTGGTTAAAATCCCTAATTGGACGAGAATAAGCCTTGGGAGGACGAAAATGACCTAAATGTTCAACCAATGACACAAATGTACTTATTGGATGCACAAGATTGGTTAAAAACCCTAATTGGACGAGAATAAGCCTTGGGAGGACGAAAATGACCTAAATGTTTAACCAATGACACAAAATCACTTATGGATGCACAAGATTGGTTAAAAACCCTAATTGGACGAGAATAAGCCTTGGAAGGACGAAAATGACCTAAATGTTCAACCAATGACACAAATGTACTTATTGGATGCACAAGATTGGTTAAAAACCCTAATTGGACGAGAATAAGCCTTGGGAGGACGAAAATGACCTAAATGTTCAACCAATGACACAAATGTACTTATTGGATGCACAAGATTGGTTAAAAACCCTAATTGGACGAGAATAAGCCTTGGGAGGACGAAAATGACCTAAATGTTCAACCAATGACACAAAATCACTTATTGGATTCACAATATTGGTTAAAAACTCTAATTGGACGAGAATAAGCCTTGGGAGGACGAAAATGACCTAAATGTTCAACCAACGACACAAACTCACTTATTGGATGCACAAGATTGGTTAAAAACCTTAACTGGACGAGTATAAGCTTTGGGAGGACGAAAATGACCTAAATGTTCAACCAACGACACAAAATCACTTATTGGATGCACAAGATTGGTTAAAAACTCTAATTGGACGAGAATAAGCCTTGGGAGGACGAAAATGACCTAAATGTTCAACCAATGACACAAATGTACTTATTGGATGCACAAGATTGGTTAAAATCCTAATTGGACGAGAATAAGCCTTGGGAGGACGAAAATGACCTAAATGTTCAACCAGTGACACAAAATCACTTATTGGATGCACAAGATTGGTTAAAAACCCTAATTGGACGAGAATAAGCCTTGGAAGGATGAAAATGACCTAAATGTTCAACCAATGACACAAATGTACTTATTGGATGCACAAGATTGGTTAAAAACCCTAATTGGACGAGAATAAGCCTTGGGAGGACGAAAATGACCTAAATGTTCAACCAATGACACAAAATCACTTATTGGATGCACAAGATTGGTTAAAATCCTAATTGGACGAGAATAAGCCTAGGTAGGACGAAAATGACCTAAATGTTCAACCAATGACACAAATGTAGTTATTGGATGCACAAGATTGGTTAATAAACCTAATTGGACGAGAATAAGCAATGGGAGGACAAAAATGACCTAAATGTTCAACCAATGACACAAAATCACTTATTGGATGCACAAGATTATTTAGAAACGCTAATTGGAAGAGAATAAGCCTAAGGAGAACGAAAATCACCTAAATGTTCAACCAATGACACAAATGTACTTATTGGATGCACAAGATTGGTTAAAAACCCTAATTGGAAGAGAATAAGCCTAGGGAGGACAAAAATAACCTAAATGTTCAACCAATGACACAAAATCACTTATTGGATGCACAAGATTGGTTAAAAACCCTAATTGGACAAGAATAAGCCTTGGGAGGACAAAAATGACCTAAACGTTCAACCAATGACACAAATGTACTTGTTGGATGCACAAGATTGGTTAAAAACCCTAATTGGACGAGAATAAGCCTAGGGAGGACGGAAGTGACCTAAATGTTCAACCAATGACACAAATGTACTTATTGGATGCACAAGATTAGTTAAAAACCCTAATATGACGAGAATAAGACTAGGGAGGACGAAAATGACCTAAATGTTCAACCAATGACACAAAATCACTTATTGGATGCACAAGATTGGTTAAAAACCCTAATTGGACGAGAATAAGCCTTGGGAGGACGAAAATGACCTAAATGTTCAACCAATGACACAAATGTTTTTATTTGATGCACAAGATTGGTTAAAAACCCTAATTGGACGAGAATAAGCCTTGGGAGGACGAAAATGACCTAAATGTTCAACCAATGACACAAATGTACTTATTGGATGCACAAGATTGGTTAAAAACCCTAATTGGACGAGAATAAGCCTTGGGAGGACGAAAATGACCTAAATGTTCAACCAATGACACAAATGTAATTATTGGATGCACAAGATTGGTTAAAAACCCTAATTGGACGAGAGTAAGCCTTGGGAGGACGAAAATGACCTAAATGTTCAACCAATGACAAAAATGTACTTATTGGATGCACAAGATTGGTTAAAAACCCTAATTGGACGAGAAAAAGCCTTGGGAGGACGAAAATGACCTAAATGTCCAACCAATGACACAAATGTACTTATTGGATGCACAAGATTGGTTAAAAACCCTAATTGGACGAGAATAAGCCTTGGGAGGACGAAAATGACCTAAATGTTCAACCAATGACACAAATGTACTTATTGGATGCACAAGATTGGTTAAAAACCCTAATTGGACGAGAATAAGCCTTGGGAGGACGAAAATGACCTAAATGTTCAACCAATGACACAAATGTACTTATTGGATGCACAAGATTGGTTAAAAACCCTAATTGGACGAGAATAAGCCTTGGGAGGACGAAAATGACCTAAATGTTCAACCAACAACACAAAAGCACTTATTGGATGCACAAGATTGGTTAAAAACCCTAATTGGACGAGAATAAGCCTTGGGAGGACGAAAATGACCTAAATGTTCAACCAATGACACAAATGTACTTATTGGATGCACAAGATTGGATAAAAACCATAATTGGACGAGAATAAGCCTTGGGAGGACGAAAATGACCTAAATGTTCAACCAATGACACAAATGTACTTATTGGATGCACAAGATTGGTTAAAAACCCTAATTGGACGAGAATAAGCCTTGGGAGGACGAAAATGACCTAAATGTTCAACCAATGACAGAAAATCACTTATTGGATTCACAAGATTGGTTAAAAACCCTAATTGGACGAGAATAAGCCTTGGGAGGACGAAAATGACCTAAATGTTCAACCAATGACACAAATGTACTTATTGGATGCACAAGATTGGTTAAAAACCCTAATTGGACGAGAATAAGCCTTGGGAGGACGAAAATGACCTAAATGTTCAACCAATGACACAAATGTACTTATTGGATGCACAAGATTGGTTAAAAACCCTAATTGGACGAGAATAAGCCTTGGGAGGACGAAAATGACCTAAATGTTCAACCAACGACACAAATTCACTTATTGGATGCACAAGATTGGTTAAAAACCCTAATTGGACGAGAATAAGCCTTGGGAGGACGAAAATGACCTAAATGTTCAACCAATGACACAAATGTACTTATTGGATGCACAAGATTGGTTAAAAACCCTAATTGGGCGAGAATAAGCCATCGGAGGACGAAAATGACCTAAATGTTCAACCAATGACACAAATGTACTTATTGGATGCACAAGATTGGTTAAAAACCCTAATTGGACGAGAATAAGCCTTGGGAGGACGAAAATGACCTAAATGTTCAACCAATGACACAAATGTACTTATTGGATGCACAAGATTGGTTAAAAACCCTAATTGGACGAGAATAAGCCTTTGGAGGACGAAAATGACCTAAATATTGAACCAATGACACAAAATCACTTATTGGATGCACAAGATTGGTTAAAAACCCTAATTGGACGAGAATAAGCCTTGGGAGGACGAAAATGACCTAAATGTTCAACCAATGACACAAATGTACTTATTGGATGCACAAGATTGGTTAAAAACCCTAATTGGACGAGTATAAGCATTGGGAGGACGAAAATGACCTAAATGTTCAACCAATGAAACAAAATCACTTATTGGATGCACAAGATTGGTTAAAAACCCTAATTGGACGAGAATAAGCCTTGGGAGGACGAAAATGACCTAAATGTTCAACCAACGACACAAAATCACTTATTGGATGCACAAGATTGGTTAAAAACCCTAATTGGATGAGAATAAGGCTTGTGAGGACGAAAATGACCTAAATGTTCAACCAATGACACAAATGTACTTATTGGATGCACAAGATTGGTTAAAAACCCTAATTGGACGAGAATAAGCCTTGGGAGGACGAAAATGACCTAAATGTTCAACCAATGACACAAATGTACTTATTGGATGCACAAGATTGGTTAAAAACCCTAATTGGACGAGAATAAGCCTTGGGAGGACGAAAATGACCTAAATGTTCAACCAATAACACAAATGTACTTATAGGATGCACAATATAGGTCAAAAACCCTAATTGGACGAGAATAAGCCTTGGGAGGACGAAAAATGACCTAAATGTTCAACCAATGACACAAATGTACTTATTGGATGCACAAGATTGGATAAAAACCCTAATTGGACAAGAATAAGCCTTGGGAGGAAGGAAATGACCTAAATGTTCAACCAATGACACAAAATCACTTATTGGATGCACAAGATTGGTTAAAAACCCTAATTGGACGAGAATAAGCCTTGGGAGGACGAAAATGACCTAAATGTTCAACCAATGACACAAAATCACTTATTGGATGCACAAGATTGGTTAAAAACCCTAATTGGACGAGAATAAGCCTTAGGAGGACGATAATGACCTAAATGTTCAACCAATGACACAAATGTACTTATTGGATGCACAAGATTGGTTAAAAACCCTAATTGGACGAGAATAAGCCTTGGGAGGACGAAAATGACCTAAATGTTTAACCAATGACACAAAATCACTTATGGATGCACAAGATTGGTTAAAAACCCTAATTGGACGAGAATAAGCCTTGGAAGGACGAAAATGACCTAAATGTTCAACCAATGACACAAATGTACTTATTGGATGCACAAGATTGGTTAAAAACCCTAATTGGACGAGAATAAGCCTTGGGAGGACGAAAATGACCTAAATGTTCAACCAATGACACAAATGTACTTATTGGATGCACAAGATTGGTTAAAAACCCTAATTGGACGAGAATAAGCCTTGGGAGGACGAAAATGACCTAAATGTTCAACCAATGTCACAAATGTACTTATTGGATGCATAAGATTGGTTAAAAACCCTAATTGGACGAGAATAAGCCTTGGGAGGACGAAAATGACCTAAATGTTCAACCAATGACACAAAATCACTTATTGGATGCACAAGATTGGTTAAAAACCCTAATTGGACGAGAATAAGCCTTAGGAGGACGAAAATGACCTAAATGTATAACCAATGAAACAAAATCACTTATTGGATGCACAAGATTGGTTAAAAACCCTTATTGGACGAGAATAAGCCTTGGGAGGACGAAAATGACCTAAATGTTCAACCAATGACACAAATGTACTTATTGGATGCACAAGATTGGTTAAAAACCCTAATTGGACGAGAATAAGCCTTGGGAGGACGAAAATGACCTAAATGTTCAACCAACGACACAAAATCACTTATTGGATCCACAAGATTGGTTAAAAACCCTAATTGGACGAGAATAAGCCTTGGGAGGACGAAAATGACCTAAATGTTCAACCAATGACACAAATGTACTTATTGGATGCAGAAGATTGGTTAAAAACCCTAATTGGACGAGAATAATCCTTGAAGGACGAAAATGACCTAAATCTTCAACCAATGGCACAAAATCACTTATATGATGCACAAGATTGGTTAAAAACCCTAATTGGACGAGAATAAGCCTTGGGAGGACGAAAATGACCTAAATGTTCAACCAATGACACAAATGTACTTATTGGATGCACAAGATTGGTTAAAAACCCTAATTGGACGAGAATAAGCCTTGGGACGACGAAAATGACCTAAATGTTCAACCAATGACACAAAATCACTTATTGGATGCACAAGATTGGTTAAAAACCCTAATTGGACGAGAATAAGCCTTGAGAGGACGAAAATGACCTAAATGTTCATCCAATGACACAAATGTACTTATTGGAAGCACAAGATTGGTTAAAAACCCTAATTGGACGAGAATAAGCCTTGGGAGGACGAAAATGACCTAAATGTTCAACCAATGACACAAATGTACTTATTGGATGCACAAGATTGGTTAAAAACCCTAATTGGACGAGAATAAGCCTTGGGAGGACGAAAAGGACCTAAATGTTCAACCAATGACACAAACGTACTTATTGGATGCACAAGATTGGTTAAAAACCCTAATTGGACGAGAATAAGCCTTGGGAGGACGAAAATGACCTAAATGTTCAACCAATGACACAAAATCACTTATTGGATGCACAAGATTGGTTAAAAACCCTAATTGGACGAGAATAAGCCTTGGAAGGATGAAAATGACCTAAATGTTCAACCAATGACACAAATGTACTTATTGGATGCACAAGATTGGTTAAAAACCCTAATTGGACGAGAATAAGCCTTGGGAGGACGAAAATGACCTAAATGTTCAACCACTGACACAAAATCACTTATTGGATGCACAAGATTGGTTAGAAACCTTAATTGGACGAGAATAAGCTTTGGGAGGACGAAAATGACCTAAATGTTCAACCAACGACACAAAATCACTTATTGGATGCACAAGATTGGTTAAAAACTCTAATTGGACGAGAATAAGCCTTGGGAGGACGAAAATGACCTAAATGTTCAACCAATGACACAAATGTACTTATTGGATGCACAAGATTGGTTAAAAACCCTAATTGGACGAGAATAAGCCTTGGGAGGACGAAAATGACGTAAATGTTCAACCAATGACACAAATGTACTTATTGGTTGCACAAGATTGGTTAAAAACCCTAATTGGACG
>JBBPBP010001393.1:0-11678 GCA_037974735.1 Cicer chorassanicum
AACCCGAGACACAATCATAAATTTTGGAGAAGAATGCCACAAGGATCTCGCAGTCATCTATTTCATCTGGACTTTTCGGGCGATTTTCGTACCACCCAACAAAAATGGGCCGAAATCGGTATTTTCGAGCCAGAAGATGGCTAGGGTTTGAAATCCGACACGGAACCCGAGACACAGTCATAAATTTAAGAGAAGAATGCTACAAGGATCTCGCGGTCGGTGATTTGATCTGGACTTTTCGGGCGATTTTCGTACCATCCGACAAAAATAGGCCGAAATCGGTATTTTCAGGCCAGACGATGGCTAGGGTTTGAAATCTGACACGGAACCCGAGACACAGTCATAAATTTAGGAGAAGAATGCTACAAGGATCTCGCGGTCCTCGATTTCATTTGGAGTTTTCGGGCAATTTTCGTACCACCCAACAAAAATGGGCCGAAATCGGTATTTTCGGGCCAGACGATGGCTAGGGTTTGAAATCTGACACGGAACTTGAGACACAATCATAAATTTATGAGAAGAATGCTACAAGGATCTCGCGGTCGTCGATTTCATCTACACTTTTCGGGCGATTTTCGTACCACCCGACAAAAATGGGCCGAAATCGGTATTTTCGGGCCAGACGATGGCTAGGGTTTGAAATCCGACATGGAACCCGAGACACAGTCATAAATTTAAGAGAAGAATGCTACAAGGATCTCGCGGTCGGTGATTTCATCTGGACTTTTCGGGCGATTTTCGTACCACCCGACAAAAATGGGCCGAAATTGGTATTTTCGGGCCAGACGATGGCTAGGGTTTGAAATCCGACACGGAACCCGAGACACAGTCATAAATTTAGGAGAAGAATGCCACAAGGATCTCGCAGTCATCGATTTCATCTGGACTTTTCGGGCGATTTTCGTACCACCCAACAAAAATGGGCCGAAATCGGTATTTTCGGGCCAGGCGATGGCTAGGGTTTGAAATCTGACACGGAACCTGAGACACAATCATAAATTTAGGAGAAGAATGCTACAAGGATCTCGCGGTCGTCGATTTCAGCTGCACTTTTCGGGCGATTTTCGTACCACCCGACAAAAATGGGCCGAAATCGGTATTTTCGGGCCAGACGATGGCTAGGGTTTGAAATCCGACACGGAACCCGAGACACAGTCATAAATTTTGGAGAAGAATGCCACAAGGATCTCGCGGTCATCGATTTCATCTAGAATTTTCGGGCGACTTTCGTACCACTCGACAAAAATGGGCCGAAATCGGTATTTTCGAGCCAGGCGATGGCTAGGGTTTGAAATCTGACACGGAACCTGAGACACAATCATAAATTTAGGAGAAGAATGCTACAAGGATCTCACAGTCGTCGATTTCATCTGGACTTTTCGGGTGATTTTCGTACCACCTGACAAAAATGTGCCGAAATTGGTATTTTCGGGCCAAAAGATGGCTAGGGTTTGAAATCCGACACGGAACTCGAGACACAGTCATAAATTTATGAGAAGAATGCTACAAGGATCTCGCGGTCGTCGATTTCATCTGGACTTTTCGGGCGATTTTCGTACCACCCGACAAAAATGGGCCGAAATCGGTATTTTCGGGCCAGACGATGGCTAGGGTTTGAAATCCTACACGGAACCCGAGACACAGTCATAAATTGAGGAGAAGAATGCTATAAGGATCTCGCGGTCGTCGATTTCATCTGCACTTTTTGGGCGATTTTCGTACCACCCGACAAAAATGGGCCGAAATCGGTATTTTCGGGCCAGACGATGGCTAGGGTTTGAAATCCGACACGGAACCCGAGACACAGTCATAAATTTTGGAGAAGAATGCCACAAGGATCACGCAATCATCGATTTCATCTGGACTTTTCGGGCGATTTTCGTACCACCCAACAAAAATGGGCCGAAATCGGTATTTTCGGGCCAGGCGATGGCTAGGGTTTGAAATCTGACACGGAACCTGAGACACAATCATAAATTTAGGAGAAGAATGCTACAAGGATCTCGCGGTCGTCGATTTCATCTGCACTTTTCGGGCGATTTTCGTACCACCCGACAAAAATGGGCCGAAATTGGTATTTTCGGGCCAGACGATAGCTAGGGTTTGAAATCCGACACGGAACCCAAGACACAGTCATAAATTTTGGAGAAGAATGCCACAAGGATCTCGCAGTCATCGATTTCATCTGGACTTTTCGGGCGATTTTCGTACCACCCAACAAAAATGGGCCGAAATCGGTATTTTCGGGCCATGCAATGGCTAGGGTTTGAAATCTGACACGGAACCTGAGACACAATCATAAATTTAAGAGAAGAATGCTACAAGGATCTCGCGGTCGTCGATTTCATCTGCACTTTTCGGGCGATTTTCGTACCACTCGACAAAAATGGGCCGAAATCGGTATTTTCGGGCCAGAAGATGGCTAGGGTTTGAAATCCGAAACGGAACCCGAGACACAATCATAAATTTAACAGAAGAATGCTACAAGGATCTCGCGGTCGTCGATTTCATCTGGACTTTTCGGGCGATTTTCGTACCACCCAACAAAAATGGGCCGAAATCGGTATTTTCGGGCCAGGCGATGGCTAGGGTTTGAAATCTGACACGTAACCCGAGACACAGTCATATATTTAAGAGAAGAATGCTACAAGGATCTCGCGGTCGTTGATTTCATCTGGACTTTTCGGGCGATTTTCGTACCACCCGACAAAAATGGGCCGAAATCAGTATTTTCGGGCCAGACGATGGCTAGGGTTTGAAATCCGACACGGAACCCGAGACACAGTCATAAATTTTGGAGAAGAATGCCACAAGGATCTCGCGGTCGTCGATTTCATCTGGACTTTTTGGGCGATTTTCGTACCACCCGACAAAAATGGGCCGAAATTTGTATTTTCGGGCCAGACGATGGCTAGGATTTGAAATCCGACACGGAACCCGAGACACAGTCATAAATTTAAGAGAAGAATGCTACAAGGATCTCGCGGTTGGTGATTTCATCTGGACTTTTCGTGCGATTTTCGTACCACCCGACAAAAATGGGCCGAAATTCGTATTTTCGGGCCAGACGATGGCTAGGGTTTGAAATCCGACACGGAACCCGAGACACAGTCATAAATTTAGGAGAAGAATGCTACAAGGATCTCGCGGTCGTCGATTTCATCTGGACTTTTCGGGCGATTTTTGTACCACACGACAAAAATGGGCCGAAATCGGTATTTTCGGGCAAGACGATGGCAAGGGTTTGAAATCCGACATGGAACCCGAGACACAGTCATAAATTTAGGAGAAGAATGCTACAAGGATCTCGCGGTCGTCGATTTCATCTGGACTTTTCGGGCGATTTTTGTACCACCCGACAAAAATGGGCCGAAATCGGTATTTTCGGGCCAAACGATGGCAAGGGTTTGAAATTCGACATGGAACCCGAGACACAGTCATAAATTTAGGAGAAGAATGCTACAAGGATCTTGCGGTCGGTGATTTCATCTGGACTTTTCGGGCGATTTTCGTACCATCCGACAAAAATGGGCCGAAATTCGTAATTTCGGGCCAGACGATGGCTAGGGTTTGAAATCCGACACGGAACCCGAGACACAGTCATAAATTTAGGAGAAGAATGCTACAAGGATCTCGCGGTCGTCGATTTCATCTGGACTTTTCGGGCGATTTTCGTACCACACGACAAAAATGGGCCGAAATCGGTATTTTCGGGCCAGACGATGGCTAGGGTTTGAAATCCGACACGGAACCCGAGACACAGTCATAAATTTAGGAGAAGAATGCTACAAGGATCTCGCAGTCGTCGATTTCATCTGCACTTTTCGGGCGATTTTCGTACCACCCGACAAAAAAGGGCCGAAATTAGTATTTTCGGGCCAGACGATGGCTAGGGTTTGAAATCCGACACGGAACCCGAGACACAGTCATAAATTTAGGAGAAGAATGCTACAAGGATCTCGCGGTCGTCGATTTCATCTGGACTTTTCGGGCGATTTTCGTACCACCCAAAGAAAATGGGCCGAAATCGGTATTTTCGGGCCAGGCGATGGCTAGGGTTTGAAATCTGACACGGAACCCGAGACACAGTCATATATTTTAGAGAAGAATGCTACAAGGATCTCGCGATCGGTGATTTCATCTGGACTTTTCGGGCGATTTTCGTACCACCCGACAAAAATGGGCCGAAATCGGTATTTTCAGGCCAGACGATGGCTAGGGTTTGAAATCCGACATGGAACTCGAGACACAGTCATAAATTTAGGAGAAGAATGCTACTAGGATCTCGCGGTCGTCGATTTCATCTAGACTTTTCGGGCGATTTTCGTACCACCCAACAAAAATGGGCCGAAATCGGTATTTTCGGGACAGACGATGGCTAGGGTTTGAAATCCGACATGGAACCCGAGACACAGTCATAAATTGAGGAGAAGAATGCTATAAGGATCTCGCGGTCGTCGATTTCATCTGCACTTTTTGGGCGATTTTCGTACCACCCGACAAAAATGGGCCGAAATCAGTATTTTCGAGCCAGACGATGGCTAGGGTTTGAAATCCGACACGGAACCCGAGACACAATCATAAATTTTGGAGAAGAATGCCACAAGGATCTCGCAGTCATCTATTTCATCTGGACTTTTCGGGCGATTTTCGTACCACCCAACAAAAATGGGCCGAAATCGGTATTTTCGAGCCAGAAGATGGCTAGGGTTTGAAATCCGACACGGAACCCGAGACACAGTCATAAATTTAAGAGAAGAATGCTACAAGGATCTCGCGGTCGGTGATTTGATCTGGACTTTTCGGGCGATTTTCGTACCACCCGACAAAAATAGGGCGAAATCGGTATTTTCAGGCCAGACGATGGCTAGGGTTTGAAATCTGACACGGAACCCGAGACACAGTCATAAATTTAGGAGAAGAATGCTACAAGGATCTCGCGGTCCTCGATTTCATTTGGAGTTTTCGGGCAATTTTCGTACCACCCAACAAAAATGGGCCGAAATCGGTATTTTCGGGCCAGACGATGGCTAGGGTTTGAAATCTGACACGGAACTTGAGACACAATCATAAATTTATGAGAAGAATGCTACAAGGATCTCGCGGTCGTCGATTTCATCTACACTTTTCGGGCGATTTTCGTACCACCCGACAAAAATGGGCCGAAATCGGTATTTTCGGGCCAGACGATGGCTAGGGTTTGAAATCCGACATGGAACCCGAGACACAGTCATAAATTTAAGAGAAGAATGCTACAAGGATCTCGCGGTCGGTGATTTCATCTGGACTTTTCGGGCGATTTTCGTACCACTCGACAAAAATGGGCCGAAATCGGTATTTTCGGGCCAGACGATGGCTAGGGTTTGAAATCCGACACGGAACCCGAGACACAGTCATAAATTTTGGAGAAGAATGCTACAAGGATCTCGCGGTCGTTGATTTCATCTGGACTTTTCGGGCGATTTTCGTACCACCCGACAAAAATGGGCCGAAATCGGTATTTTCGGGCCAGACGATGGCTAGGGTTTGAAATCCGACACGGAACCCGAGACACAGTCATAAATTTATGAGAAGAATGCTACAAGGATCTCGCGGTCGTCGATTTCATCTGCACTTTTCGGGCGATTTTCGTACCACCCGACAAAAATGGGCCGAAATCGGTATTTTCGGGCCAGACGATGGCTAGGGTTTGAAATCCGACATGGAACCCAAGACACAGTCATAAATTAAGGAGAAGAATGCTACAAGGATCTCGCGGTCGTCGATTTCATCTGCACTTTTCGGGCGATTTTCGTACTACCAGACAAAAATGGGCCGAAATCGGTATTTTCGGGCCAGACGATGGCTAGGGTTTGAAATCAGACACGGAACCTGAGACACAGTCATAAATTTAGGAGAAGAATGCTACAAGGATCTCGCGGTCGTCGAATTCATCTGCACTTTTCGGGCGATTTTCGTACCACCCGACAAAAATGGGCCGAAATCGGTATTTTCGGGCCAGACGATGGCTAGGGTTTGAAATCCGACACGGAACCCGAGACACAGTCATAAATTTAAGAGAAGAATGCTAGAAGGATCTCGCGGTCGGTGATTTCATCTGGACTTTTCGGGCAATTTTCGTACCACCCGACAAAAATGGGCCGAAATCGGTATTTTCGGGCCAGACGATGGCTAGGGTTTGAAATCTGACACGGAACCTGAGACACAACCATAAATTTAGGAGAAGAATGCTACAAGGATCTCGCGGTCGTCGATTTCATCTGCACTTTTCGGGCGATTTTCGTACCACCCGACAAAAATGGGCCGAAATCGGTATTTTCGGGCCAGACGATGGCTAGGGTTTGAAATCCGACATGGAACCCGAGACACAGTCATAAATTTAAGAGAGGAATGCTAGAAGGATCTCGCGTTGGTGATTTCATCTTGACTTTTCGGGCGATTTTCGTACCACATGACATAAATGGGCCGAAATTAGTATTTTCGGGCCAGACGATGGCTAGGGTTTTAAATCCGACACGGAACCCGAGATACAGTCATAAATTTAAGAGAAGAATGCTACAAGGATCTTGCGGTCGGTGATTTCATCTGGACTTTTCAGGCGATTTTCGTACCACCCGACAAAAATGGGCCGAAATCGGTATTTTCGGGCCAGACGATGGCTAGGGTTTGAAATCTGACACGGAACCTGAGACACAGTCATAAATTTAGGAGAAGAATGCTACAAGGATCTCGCGGTCGTCGATTTCATCTGCACTTTTCGGGCGATTTTCGTACCACCCGACAAAAATGGGCCGAAATCGGTATTTTTGGGCCAGACGATGGCTAGGGTTTGAAATCTGACACGGAACCCGAGACACAGTCATAAATTTAGGAGAAGAATGCTACAAGGATCTCGCGGTCGTCGATTTCATCTGGACTTTTCGGGCGATTTTCGTACCACCCGACAAAAATGGGTTGAAATCGGTATTTTCGGGCCAAACGATGGCTAGGGTTTGAAATCTGACACGGAACCCGAGACAGAGTCATAAATTTAGGAGAAGAATGCTAAAAGGATCTCGCGGTCGTCGATTTCATCTGGACTTTTCGGGCGATTTTCGTACCACCCGACAAAAATGGGCCGAAATCGGTATTTTCGGGCCAGACGATGGCTAGGGTTTGAAATCCGACATGGAACCCGAGACACAGTCATAAATTTAGGAGAAGAATGCTACAAGGATCTCGCAGTCGTCGATTTCATCTGGACTTTTCGGGCGATTTTTGTACCACCCGACAAAAATGGGCCGAAATCGGTATTTTCGGGCCAGACTATGGCAAGGGTTTGAAATTCGACACGGAACCCGAGACACAGTCACAAATTTAGGAGAAGAATGCTACAAGGATCTCGCGGTCGTCGATTTCATCTGGACTTTTCGGGCGATTTTCGTACCACCCGACAAAAATGGGCCGAAATCGGTATTTTCGGGCCAGACGATGGCTAGGGTTTGAAATCCGACATGGAACCCGAGACACAGTCATAAATTTAAGAGAAGAATGCTACAAGGATCTCGCGGTCGTCGAATTCATCTGCACTTTTCGGGCGATTTTCGTACCACTTGACAAAAATGGGCCGAAATCGGTATTTTCGGGCCAGACGATGGCTAGGGTTTGAAATGCGACACGGAACTCGAGACACAGTCATAAATTTAAGAGAAGAATGCTACAAGGATCTCGCGGTCGTCGATTTCATCTGGAGTTTTCGGGCGATTTTCGTACCACCCGACAAAAATGGGCCGAAATCGGTATTTTCGGGCCAGTCGATTGCTAGGGTTTGAAATCCGACACAGAACCCGAGACACAGTCATAAATTTAGGAGAAGAATGCTACAAGGATCTCGCGGTCGTCGATTTCATCTGCACTTTTCGGGCGATTTTCGTACCACCCGACAAAAATGGGCTGAAATCGGTATTTTCGGGCCAGACGATGGCTAGGGTTTGAAATCCGACACAGAACCCGAGACACAGTCATAAATTTAGGAGAAGAATGCTACAAGGATCTCGCGGTCGTCGATTTCATCTGGACTTTTCGGGCGATTTTTGTACCACCCGACAAAAATGGGCCGAAATCGGTATTTTCGGGCCAAACGATGGCAAGGGTTTGAAATTCGACATGGAACCCGAGACACAGTCATAAATTTAGGAGAAGAATGCTACAAGGATCTCGCGGTCGTCGATTTCATCTGGACTTTTCGGGCGATTTTTGTACCACACGACAAAAATGGGCCGAAATCGGTATTTTCGGGCAAGACGATGGCAAGGGTTTGAAATCCGACATGGAACCCGAGACACAGTCATAAATTTAGGAGAAGAATGCTACAAGGATCTCGCGGTCCTCGATTTCATTTGGAGTTTTCGGGCAATTTTCGTACCACCCAACAAAAATGGGCCGAAATCGGTATTTTCGGGCCAGACGATGGCTAGGGTTTGAAATCTGACACGGAACTTGAGACACAATCATAAATTTATGAGAAGAATGCTACAAGGATCTCGCGGTCGTCAATTTCATCTGCACTTTTGGGGCGATTTTCGTACCACCCGACAAAAACGGGCTGAAATCGGTATTTTCGGGCCAGACGATGGCTAGGGTTTGAAATCCGACATGGAACCCGAGACACAGTCATAAATTTAAGAGAAGAATGCTACAAGGATCTCGCGGTCGGTGATTTCATCTGGACTTTTCGGGCGATTTTCGTACCACTCGACAAAAATGGGCCGAAATCGGTATTTTCGGGCCAGACGATGGCTAGGGTTTGAAATCCGACACGGAACCCGAGACACAGTCATAAATTTTGGAGAAGAATGCTACAAGGATCTCGCGGTCGTTGATTTCATCTGGACTTTTCGGGCGATTTTCGTACCACCCGACAAAAATGGGCCGAAATCGGTATTTTCGGGCCAGACGATGGCTAGGATTTGAAATCCGACACGGAACCCGAGACACAGTCATAAATTTTGGAGAAGAATGCCACAAGGATCTCGCGGTCATCGATTTCATCTGTACTTTTCGGGCGATTTTCGTACCACCCGACAAAAATGGGCCGAAATCGGTATTTTCGGGCCAGGCGATGGCTAGGGTTTGAAATCTGACACGGATGGTGAGACACAATCATAAATTTAGGAGAAGAATGCTACAAGGATCTCGCGGTCGTCGATTTCATCTGGACTTTTCGGGCGATTTTCGTACCACCCGACAAAAATGTGCCGAAATTGGTATTTTCGGGGCAAATGATGGCTAGGGTTTGAAATCCGACACGGAACCCGAGACACAGTCATAAATTTAAGAGAAGAATGCTACAAGGATCTCGCGGTCGGTGATTTCATCTGGACTTTTCGGGCGATTTTCGTACCACCCGACAAAAATGGGCCGAAATCGGTATTTTCAGGCCAGACGATGGCTAGGGTTTGAAATCTGACACGGAACCCGAGACACAGTCATAAATTTAGGAGAAGAATGCTACAAGGATCTCGCGGTCCTCGATTTCATTTGGAGTTTTCGGGCAATTTTCGTACCACCCAACAAAAATGGGCCGAAATCGGTATTTTCGGGCCAGACGATGGCTAGGGTTTGAAATCTGACACGGAACTTGAGACACAATCATAAATTTATGAGAAGAATGCTACAAGGATCTCGCGGTCGTCGATTTCATCTACACTTTTCGGGCGATTTTCGTACCACCCGACAAAAATGGGCCGAAATCGGTATTTTCGGGCCAGACGATGGCTAGGGTTTGAAATCCGACATGGAACCCGAGACACAGTCATAAATTTAAGAGAAGAATGCTACAAGGATCTCGCGGTCGGTGATTTCATCTGGACTTTTCGGGCGATTTTCGTACCACCCGACAAAAATGGGCCGAAATTAGTATTTTCGGGCCAGACGATGGCTAGGGTTTGAAATCCGACACGGAACCCGAGACACAGTCATAAATTTAGGAGAAGAATGCTACAAGGATCTCGCGGTCGTCGATTTCATCTGGACTTTTCGGGCGATTTTCGTACCACACGACAAAAATGGGCCGAAATCGGTATTTTCGGGCCAGACGATGGCTAGGGTTTGAAATCCGACACGGAACCCGAGACACAGTCATAAATTTTGGAGAAGAATGCTACAAGGATCTCGCGGTCGTCGATTTCATCTGGACTTTTCGGGCGATTTTCGTATCACCCAACAAAAATGGGCCGAAATCGATATTTTCGGGCCAGGCGATGGCTAGGGTTTGAAATCTGACACGGAACCAGAGACACAATCATAAATTTAGGAGAAGAATGCTACAAGGATCTCGCGGTCGTCGATTTCATCTGCACTTTTCGGGCGAATTTCGTACCACCCTACAAAAATGGGCCGAAATTGGTGTTTTCGGGCCAGACGATAGCTAGGGTTTGAAATCCGACACGGAACCCGAGACACAGTCATAAATTTTGGAGAAGAATGCTACAAGGATCTTGCGGTCGGTGATTTCATCTGGACTTTTCGGGCGATTTTCGTACCACCCGACAAAAATGGGCCGAAATCGGTATTTTCAGGCCAGACGATGGCTAGGGTTTGAAATCCGACATGGAACCCGAGACACAGTCATAAATTTAGGAGAAGAATGCTACAAGGATCTCGCGGTCGTCGATTTCATCTGGACTTTTCGGGCGATTTTTGTACCACCCGACAAAAATGGGCCGAAATCGGTATTTTCGGGCCAAACGATGGCAAGGGTTTGAAATTCGACATGGAACCCGAGACACAGTCATAAATTTAGGAGAAGAATGCTACAAGGATCTCGCGGTCGTCGATTTCATCTGGACTTTTCGGGCGATTTTCGTACCACCCGACAAAAATGGGCCGAAATCGGTATTTTCGGGCCAGACGATGGCTAGGGTTTGAAATCCGACATGGAACCCGAGACACAGTCATAAATTTAAGAGAAGAATGCTACAAGGATCTCGCGGTCGGTGATTTCATCTGGACTTTTCGGGCGATTTTCGTACCACTCGACAAAAATGGGCCGAAATCGGTATTTTCGGGCCAGACGATGGCTAGGGTTTGAAATCCGACACGGAACCCGAGACACAGTCATAAATTTTGGAGAAGAATGCTACAAGGATCTCGCGGTCGTCGATTTCATCTGGACTTTTCGGGCGATTTTCGTATCACCCAACAAAAATGGGCCGAAATCGATATTTTCGGGCCAGGCGATGGCTAGGGTTTGAAATCTGACACGGAACCAGAGACACAATCATAAATTTAGGAGAAGAATGCTACAAGGATCTCGCGGTCGTCGATTTCATCTGCACTTTTCGGGCGAATTTCGTACCACCCGACAAAAATGGGCCGAAATCGGTATTTTCGGGCCAGGCAATGGCTAGGGTTTGAAATCTGACACGGAACCCGAGACACAGTCAAAAATTTTGGAGAAGAATGCCACAAGGATCTCGCAGTCATTGATTTCATCTGGACTTTTCGGGCGATTTTCGTACCACTCAACAAAAATGGGCCGAAATCGGTATTTTCGGGCCAGGCGATGGCTAGGGTTTGAAATCTGACACGGAACCTGAGACACAATCATAAATTTAGGAGAAGAATGCTACAAGGATCTCGCGGTCGTCGATTTCATCTGCACTTTTCGGGCGATTTTCGTACCACCCGACAAAAAT
>JBBPBP010001394.1:0-11677 GCA_037974735.1 Cicer chorassanicum
GTTTTTAACCAATCTTGTGCATCCAATAAGTACATTTGTGTCATTGGTTGAACATTTAGGTCATTTTCGTCCTCCCTAGGCTTATTCTCGTCCAATTAGGGTTTTTAACCAATCTTGTGCATCCAATAAGTAAATTTGTGTCATTGGTTGAACATTTAGGTCATTTTCATCCTCCCTAGTCTTATTCTCGTCCAATTAGGGTTTTTAACCAATCTTGTGTATCTAATAAGTGATTTTGTGTCTTTGGTTAAACATTTAGGTCATTTTCGTTCTCCCAAGGCTTATTCTCGTCCAATTAGGGTTTTTAACCAATCTTGTGCATCCAATAAGTGATTTTGTGTCATTGGTTGAACATTTAGGTCATTTTCGTCCTCCCTAGTCTTATTCTCGTCCATTTAGGGTTTTTAACCAGTCTTGTGCATTCAATAAGTGATTTTGTGTCATCGGTTGAACATTTAGGTCACTTTCATCCTCCCAAGGCATATTCTCGTCCAATTAGGGTTTTTAACCAATCTTGTTCATCCAATAAGTGATTTTGTGTCATTGGTTGAACATTTAGGTCATTTTCGTCCTCCCAAGGCTTATTCTCGTCCAATTAGGGTTTTTAACCAATCTTGTGCATCCAATAAGTACATTTGTGTCATTGGTTGAACATTTGAGTCATTTTCGTCCTCCCAAGGCTTATTCTCGTACAATTAGGGTTTTTAACCAATCTTGTGCATCCAATAAGTGATTTTGTGTCATTGGTTGAACATTTAGGTCATTTTCGTCCGCCCTAGGCTTATTCTCGTCCAATTAGGGTTTTTAACCAATCTTGTGCATCCAATAAGTGATTTTGTGTCATTGGTTGAACATTTAGGTCATTTTCGTCCTCCCAAGGCTTATTCTCGTCCAATTAGGGTTTTTAACCAATCTTGTGCATCCAATAAGTGATATTGTGTCATTTGTTGAACATTTAGGTCATTTTTGTCCTCCCTAGGCTTATTCTCGTCCAATTAGGGTTTTTAACCAATCTTGTGCATCCAATAAGTACATTTGTGTCATTGGTTGAACATTTAGGTCATTTTCGTCCTCCCACGGCTTATTCTCGTCCAATTAGGGTTTTTAACCAATCTTGTGCATCCAATAAGTTATTTTGTGTCATTGGTTGAACATTTAGGTCATTTTCGTCCTCCCAAGGCTTATTCTCGTCCAATTAGGGTTTTTAACCAATCTTGTGCATCCAATAAGTACATTTGTGTCATTGGTTGAACATTTAGGTCATTTTCGTCCTCCCAAGGCTTATTCTCGTCCAATTAGGGTTTTTAACCAATCTTGTGCACCCAATAAGTGATTTTCTGTCATTGGTTGAACATTTAGGTCATTTTCGTCATCCCTAGGCTTATTCTCGTCCAATTAGGGTTTTTAACCAATGTTGTGCATCCAATAAGTACATTTGTGTCATTGGTTGAACATTTAGGTCATTTTCGTCCAATTAGGGTTTTTAACCAATCTTTTTCATCCAATAAGTGATTTTGTGTCATTGGTTGAACATTTAGGTCATTTTCGTCCAATTAGGGTTTTTAACCAATCTTTTTCATCCAATAAGTGATTTTGTGTCATTGGTTGAACATTTAGGTCATTTTCGTCCTCCCAAGGCTTATTCTCGTTCAATTAGGGTTTTTAACCAATCTCGTCCATCCAATAAGTGATTTTGTGTCATTGGTTGAACATTTAGGTCATTTTCGTCCTCCTTAGGCTTATTCTCGTCCAATTAGGGTTTTTAACGAATCTTGTGCATCCAATAAGTACATTTGTGTCATTGGTTGAACATTTAGGTCATTTTCGTCCTCCCAATGCTTATTCTCGTCCAATTAGGGTTTTTAACCAATCTTGTGCATCAAATAAGTGATTTTGTGTCATTAGTTGAACATTTAGATCATTTTCGTCCTCCCAAGGCTTATTCTCGTCCAATTAGGGTTTTTAACCAATCTTTTGCATCCAATAAGTACATTTGTGTCATTGGTTGAACATTTAGGTCATCTTCGTCCTCCCTAGGCTTATTCTCGTCCAATTAGGGTTTTTAACCAATCTTTTTCATCCAATAAGTGATTTTGTGCTATTTGTTGAATATTTAGGTCATTTTCGTCCTCCCTAGGCTTATTCTCGTCCAATTAGGGTTTTTAACCAATCTTGTGCATCCAATAAGTGATTTTGTGTCATTGGTTGAACATTTAGGTCATTTTCGTCCTCCCTAGTCTTTTTCTCGTCCAATTAGGGTTTTTAACCAATCTTGTGCATTCAATAAGTACATTTGTGTCATTGGTTGAACATTTAGGTCATTTTCGTCCTCCCAAGGCTTATTCTCGTCCAATTAGGGTTTTTAACCAATCTTGTGCATCCAATAAGTGATTTTGTGTCATTGGTTGAACATTTAGGTCATTTTCGTCCTCCCAAGGGTTATTCTCGTCCAATTAGGGTTTTTAACCAATCTTGTGCATCCAATAAGTACATTTGTGTCATTGGTTGAGCATTTAGGTCATTTTCGTCCTCCCAAGGCTTATTCTCGTCCAATTAGGGTTTTTAACCAATCTTGTGCATCCAATAAGTACATTTGTGTCATTGGTTGAACATTTAGGTCATTTTCGTCCTCCCAAGGCTTATTCTCGTCCAATTAGGGTTTTTAACCAATCTTGTGCATCCATTAAGTGATTTTGTGCCATTGGTTGAACATTTAGGTCATTTTCGTCCTCCCAAGGCTTATTCTCGTCCAATTAGGGTTTTTAACCAATCTTGTGCATCCAATAAGTACATTTGTGTCATTGGTTGAACATTTAGGTCATTTTCGTCCTCCCAAGGCTTATTCTCGTCCAATTAGGGTTTTTAACCCATCTTGTGCATCCAATAAGTGATTTTGTGTCATTGGTTCAACATTTAGGTCATTTTCGTCCTCCCAAGGCTTATTCTCGTCCAATTAGGGTTTTTAACCAATCTTGTGCATCCAATAAGTGATTTTGTGTCATTGGTTGAACATTTAGGTCATTTTCGTCCTCCCAAGGCTTATTCTCGTCCAATTAGGGTTTTTAACCAATCTTGTGCATCCAATAAATGATTTTGTGTCATTGGTTGAACATTTATGTCATTTTTGTCCTCCCAAGGCTTATTCTCGTCCAATTAGGGTTTTGAACCAATCTTGTGCATCCAATAAGTACATTTGTGTCATGGGTTAATCATTTAAGTCATTTTCGTCCTCCCAAGGCTTATTCTCGTCCAATTAGGGTTTTTAACCAATCTTTTGCATCCAATAAGTACATTTGTGTCATTGGTTGAACATTTAGGTCATTTTCGTCCTCCCAAGGCTTATTCTCGTCCAATTAGGGTTTTTAACCAATCTTGTGCATCCAATAAGTGATTTTGTGTCATTGGTTGAACATTTAGGTCATTTTCGTCCTCCCAAGGCTTATTCTCGTCCAATTAGGGTTTTTAACCAATCTTGTGCATGCAATAAGTACATTTGAGTCATTGGTTGAACATTTAGGTCATTTTCGTCCTCCCTAGGCTTATTCTGGTCCAATTAGGGTTTTTAACCAATCTTGTGCATCCAATAAGTGATTTTGTGTCATTGGTTGAACATTTAGGTCATTTTCGTCCTCCCAAGGCTTATTCTCGTCCAATTAGGGTTTTTAACCAATCTTGTGCATCCAATAAAGGATTTTGTGTCATTGTTTGAACATTTAGGTTATTTTCGTCCTCCCAAGGCTTATTCTCGTCCAATTAGGGTTTTTAACCAATCTTGTGCATCCAATAAGTACATTTGTGTCATTGGTTGAACATTTAGGTCATTTTCGTCCTCCCAAGGCTTATTCTCGTCCAATTAGGGTTTTTATCCAATCTTGTGCATCCAATAAGTACATTTGTGTCATTGGTTGAATATTTAGGTCATTTTCGTCCTCCCAAGGCTTATTCTCGTCCAATTAGGGTTTTTATCCAATCTTGTGTATCCAATAAGTGATTTTGTGTCATTGGTTGAACATTTAGTTCATTTTCGTCCTCCTAAGGCTTATTCTCGTCCAATTAGGGTTTTTAACCAATCTTGTGCATCCAATAAGTGCTTTTGTGTCATTGGTTGAACATTTAGGTCATTTTCGTCCTCCCAAGGCTTATTCTCGTCCAATTAGGGTTTTTAACCAATCTTGTGCATCCAATAAGTACATTTGTGTCATTGGTTGAACATTTAGGTCATTTTCGTCCTCCCAAGGCTTATTCTCGTCCAATTAGAGTTTTTAACCAATCATGTGCATCCAATAACACCATTTGTGTCATTGGTTGAACATTAAGGTTATTTTCGTCCTCCCAATGCTTATTCTTGTCCAATTAGTGTTTTTAACTAATCTTGTGCATCCAATAAGTGATTTTGTGTCATTGGTTGAACATTTAGGTCATTTTCGTCCTCCCAAGGCTTATTCTCGTCCAATTAGGGTTTTTATCCAATCTTGTGCATCCAATAAGTACATTTGTGTCATTGGTTGAACATTTAGGTCATTTTCGTCCTCCCAAGGCTTATTCTCGTCCAATTAGGGTTTTTGACCAATATTGTGCATCCAATAAGTACATTTGTCTTATTGGTTGAACATTTAGGTCATTTTCGTCCTCCCAAGGCTTATTCTCGTCCAATTAGGGTTTTTAACCAATCTTGTGCATCCAATAAGTACATTTGTGTCATTGGTTGAACATTTAGGTCATTTTCGTCCTCCCAAGGCTTATTCTCGTCCAATTAGGGTTTTTAACCAATCTTGTGCATCCAATAAGTACATTTGTGTCATTGGTTGAACATTTAGGTCATTTTCGTCCTCCCAAGGCTTATTCTCGTGCAATAAGGGTTTTTAACCAATCTTGTGCATCCAATAAGTATATTTGTGTCATTGGTTGAACATTTAGGTCATTTTCGTCCTCCCAAGGCTTATTCTCGTCCAATTAGGGTTTTTAACCAATCTTGTGCATCCAATAAGTGATTTTGTGTCATTGGTTAAACATTTAGGTCATTTTCGTCCTCCCTAAGCTTATTCTCGTCCAATTAGGGTTTTTAAACAATCTTGTGTATCCAATAAGTGATTTTGTGTCATTGGTTGAACATTTAGGTCATTTTCGTCCTCCCAAGGCTTATTCTCGTCCAATTAGGGTTTTTAACCAATCTTGTGCATCCAATAAGTGATTTTGTGTCATTGGTTGAACATTTAGGTCATTTTCGTCCTCCCTAGGCTTATTCTCGTCCAATTAGGGTTTTTAACCAATCTTGTGCATCCAATAAGTGATTTTGTGTCATTGGTTGAACATTCGGGTCATTTTCGTCCTCCCTAGGCTTAT
Organism: Cicer chorassanicum; assembly: GCA_037974735.1. Lineage (NCBI taxonomy): Eukaryota > Viridiplantae > Streptophyta > Magnoliopsida > Fabales > Fabaceae > Cicer > Cicer chorassanicum. The sequence continues at coordinate 5,344 of JBBPBP010001394.1, forward strand.
TGTCGTCCAATTAGAGTTTTTAACCAATCTTGTGCATCCAATAAGTACATTTGTGTCATTGGTTGAACATTTAGGTCATTTTCGTCCTCCCTAGGCTTATTCTCGTCCAATTAGGGTTTTTAACCAATCTTGTGCATCCAATAAGTAAATTTGTGTCATTGGTTGAACATTTAGGTCATTTTCATCCTCCCTAGTCTTATTCTCGTCCAATTAGGGTTTTTAACCAATCTTGTGTATCTAATAAGTGATTTTGTGTCTTTGGTTAAACATTTAGGTCATTTTCGTTCTCCCAAGGCTTATTCTCGTCCAATTAGGGTTTTTAACCAATCTTGTGCATCCAATAAGTGATTTTGTGTCATTGGTTGAACATTTAGGTCATTTTCGTCCTCCCTAGGCTTATTGTCGTCCAATTAGGGTTTTTAACCAATCTTGTGCATCCAATAAGTACATTTGTGCCATTGGTTGAACACTTAGGTCATTTTCGTCCTCCCTAGGCTTATTCTCGTCCAATTAGGGTTTTTAACCAATCTTGTTCATCCAATAAGTGATTTTGTGTCATTGGTTGAACATTTAGGTCATTTTCGTCCTCCCAAGGCTTATTCTCGTCCAATTAGGGTTTTTAACCAATCTTGTGCATCCAATAAGTGATTTTGTGTTATTGGTTGAACATTTTGGTCATTTTCGTCCTCCCAAGGCTTATTCTCGTCCAATTAGGGTTTTTAACCAATCTTGTGCATCCAATAAGTACATTTGTGTCATTGGTTGAACATTTAGGTCATTTTCGTCCTCCCAAGGCTTATTCTCGTCCAATTAGGGTTTTTAACCAATGTTGTGCATCCAATTAGTACATTTGTGTCATTGGTTGAACATTTAGGTCATTTTAGTTCTCCCAAGGCTGATTCTCGTCCAATTAGGGTTTTTAACCAATCTTGTGCATCCAATAAGTGATTTTGTGTCATTGGTTGAACATTTAGGTCATTTTCGTCCTCCCAAGGCTTATTCTCGTCCAATTAGGGTTTTTAACCAATCTTGTGCATCCAATAAGTGATTTTGTGTCATTGGTTGAACATTTAGGTCATTTTCGTCCTCCCAAGGCTTATTCTCGTCCAATTAGGGTTTTTAACCAATCTTGTGCATCCAATAAGTGATTTTGTGTCATTGGTTGAACATTTAGGTCATTTTCGTCCTCCCAAGGCTTATTCTCGCCCAAGTAGGGTTTTTAACCAATCTTGTGCATCCAATAAGTGATTTTGTGTCATTGGTTGAACATTTAGGTCATTTTCGTCCTCCCAAGGCTTATTCTCGTCCAATTAGGGTTTTTAACCAATCTTGTGCATCCAATAAGTGATTTTGTGTCATTGGTTGAACATTTAGGTCATTTTCGTCCTCCCAAGGCTTATTCTCGTCCAATTAGGGTTTTTAACCAATCTTGTGCATCCAATAAGTGATTTTGTGTCATTGGTTGAACATTAAGGTCATTTTCGTCCTCCCAAGGTTTATTCTCGTCCAATTAGGGTTTTTAACCAATCTTGTGCATCCAATAAGTGATTTTGTGTCATTGGTTGAACATTTAGGTCATTTTCCTCCTCCCAAGGCTTATTCTCGTCCAATTAGGGTTTTTAACCAATCTTGTGCATCCAATAAGTACATTTGTGTCATTGGTTGAACATTTAGGTCATTTTCGTCCTCCCAAGGCTTATTCTAGCCCAATTAGGGTTTTTAACCAATCTTGTGCATCCAATAAGTGATTTTGTGTCATTGGTTGAACATTTAGGTCATTTTCGTCCTCCCAAGGCTTATTCTCGTCCAATTAGGGTTTTTAACCAATCTTGTGCATCCAATAAGGGATTTTGTGTCAAAGGTTGAACATTAATGTCATTTTCGTCCTCCCAAGGCTTATTCTCGTCCAATTAGGGTTTTTAACCAATCTTGTGCATCCAATAAGTGATTTTGTGTCATTGGTTGAACATTTAGGTCATTTTCGTCCTCCCTAGGCTTATTCTCGTCCAATTAGGGTTTTTAACCAATCTTGTGCATCCAATAAGTACATTTGTGTCATTGGGTTAACATTTAGGTCATTTTCGTCCTCCCAAGGCTTATTCTTGTCCAATTAGGGTTTTTAACCAATCTTGTGCATCCAATAAGTGATTTTGTGTCATTGGTTGAACATTTAGGTCATTTTCGTCCTCCCAAGGCTTATTCTCGTCCAATTAGGGTTTTTAACCAATCTTGTGCATCCAATAAAGGATTTTGTGTCATTGTTTGAACATTTAGGTTATTTTCGTCCTCCCAAGGCTTATTCTCGTCCAATTAGGGTTTTTAACCAATCTTGTGCATCCAATAAGTACATTTGTGTCATTGGTTGAACATTTAGGTCATTTTCGTCCTCCCAAGGCTTATTCTCGTCCAATTAGGGTTTTTAACCAATCTTAAGAATCCAATAAGTATATTTGTGTCATAGGTCATTTTCGTCGTCCCTAGGCTTATTCTCGTCCAATTAGGGTTTTTAACCAATCTTGTGCATCCAATAAGTACATTTGTGTCATTGGTTGAACATTTAGGTCATTTTCGTCCTCCCAAGGCTTATTCTCGTCCAATTAGGGTTTTTAACCAATCTTGTGCATCCAATAAGTACATTTGTATCATTGGTTGAACATTTAGGTCATTTTTCGTCCTCCCAAGGCTTATTCTCGTCCAATTAGGGTTTTTAACCAATCTTGTGCATCCAATAAGTGATTTTGTGTCATTGGTTGAACATTTAGGTCATTTTCGTCCTCCCAAGGCTTATTCTCGTCCAATTAGGGTTTTTAACCAATCTTGTGCATCCAATAAATGATTTTGTGTCATTGGTTGAACATTTATGTCATTTTTGTCCTCCCAAGGCTTATTCTCGTCCAATTAGGGTTTTGAACCAATCTTGTGCATCCAATAAGTACATTTGTGTCATGGGTTAATCATTTAAGTCATTTTCGTCCTCCCAAGGCTTATTCTCGTCCAATTAGGGTTTTTAACCAATCTTTTGCATCCAATAAGTACATTTGTGTCATTGGTTGAACATTTAGGTCATTTTCGTCCTCCCAAGGCTTATTCTCGTCCAATTAGGGTTTTTAACCAATCTTGTGCATCCAATAAGTGATTTTGTGTCATTGGTTGAACATTTAGGTCATTTTCGTCCTCCCAAGGCTTATTCTCGTCCAATTAGGGTTTTTAACCAATCTTGTGCATCCAATAAGTGATTTTGTGTCATTGGTTGAACATTTAGATCATTTTCGTCCTCCCAAGGCTTATTCTCGTCCAATTAGGGTTTTTAACCAATCTTCTGCATCCAATAAGTGATTTTGTGTCATTGGTTGAACATTTAGGTCATTTTCATCCTCCCAAGGCTTATTCTCGTCCAATTAGGGTTTTTAACCAATCTTGTGCATCCAATAAGTGATTTTGTGTCATTGGTTGAACATTTAGGTCATTTTCGTCCTCCCAAGGCTTATTCTCGTCCAATTAGGGTTTTTAACCAATCTTGTGCATCCAATAAGTACATTTGTGTCATTGGTTGAACATTTAGGTCCTTTATGTCCTCCAAAAGCTTATTCTCGTCCAATTAGGGTTTTTAACCAATCTTGTGCATCCAATAAGTGATTTTGTGTCATTGGTTGAACATTTAGGTCATTTTCGTCCTCCCTAGGCTTATTCTCGTCCAATTAGGGTTTTTAACCAATCTTGTGCATCCAATAAGTGATTTTGTGTCATTGGTTGAACATTTAGGTCATTTTCGTCCTCCCAAGGCTTATTCTCGTCCAATTAGGGTTTTTAACCAATCTTGTGCATCCAATAATTTATTTTGTGTCATTGGTTGAACATTTAGGTCATTTTCGTCCTCCCAAGGATTATTCTCGTCCAATTAGGGTTTTTAACAAATCTTGTGCATCAAATAAGTGATTTTGTGTCATTGGTTGAACATTTAGGTCATGTTCGTCCTCCCTAGGCTTATTCTCGTCCAATTAGGGTTTTTAACCAATCTTGTGCATCCACTAAGTGATTTTGTGTCATTGGTTGAACATTTAGGTCATTTTCGTCCTCCCTAGGCTTATTCTCGTCCAATTAGGGTTTTTAACCAATCTTGTGCATCCAATAAGTGATTTTGTGTCATTGTTTGAACATTTAGGTCATTTTCGTCCTCCCAAGGCTTATTCTCCTCCAATTAGGGTTTTTAACCAATCTTGTGCATCCAATAAGTGATTTTGTGTCATTGGTTGAACATTTAAGTCATTTTCTTCCTCCCAAGGCTTATTCTCGTCTAATTAAGGTTTTTAACCAATCTTGTGCATCCAATAAGTGATTTTGTGTCATTGGTTGAACATTTAGGTCATTTTCGTCCTCCCAAGGCTTATTCTCGTCCAATTAGGGTTTTTAACCAATCTTGTGCATCCAATAAGTGATTTTGTGTCATTGGTTGAACATTTAGGTCATTTTCGTCCTCCCAAGGCTTATTCTCGTCCAATTAGGGTTTTTAACCAATCTTGTGCATCCAATAAGTGATTTTGTGTCATTGGTTGAACATTAAGGTCATTTTCGTCCTCCCAAGGTTTATTCTCGTCCAATTAGGGTTTTTAACCAATCTTGTGCATCCAATAAGTGATTTTGTGTCATTGGTTGAACATTTAGGTCATTTTCCTCCTCCCAAGGCTTATTCTCGTCCAATTAGGGTTTTTAACCAATCTTGTGCATCCAATAAGTACATTTGTGTCATTGGTTGAACATTTAGGTCATTTTCGTCCTCCCAAGGCTTATTCTAGCCCAATTAGGGTTTTTAACCAATCTTGTGCATCCAATAAGTGATTTTGTGTCATTGGTTGAACATTTAGGTCATTTTCGTCCTCCCAAGGCTTATTCTCGTCCAATTAGGGTTTTTAACCAATCTTGTGCATCCAATAAGTGATTTTGTGTCATTGGTTGAACATTTAGGTCATTTTCGTCCTCCCAAGGCTTATTCTCGTCCAATTAGGGTTTTTAACCAATCTTGTGCATCCAATAAGTGATTTTGTGTCATTGGTTGAACATTTAGGTCATTTTCGTCCTCCCAAGGCTTATTCTCGCCCAAGTAGGGTTTTTAACCAATCTTGTGCATCCAATAAGTGATTTTGTGTCATTGGTTGAACATTTAGGTCATTTTCGTCCTCCCAAGGCTTATTCTCGTCCAATTAGGGTTTTTAACCAATCTTGTGCATCCAATAAGTGATTTTGTGTCATTGGTTGAACATTTAGGTCATTTTCGTCCTCCGAAGACTTATTCTCGTCCAATTAGGGTTTTTATCCAATCTTGTGCATCCAATAAGTGATTTTGTGTCATTGGTTGAACATTTAGGTCATTTTCGTCCTCCCTAGGCTTATTCTCGTCCAATTAGGGTTTTTAACCAATCTTGTGCATCCAATAAGTACAATTGTGTCATTGGTTGAACATTTAGGTCATTTTCGTCCTCCCAAGGATTATTCTCGTCCAATTAGGGTTTTTAACCAATCTTGTGCATCAAATAAGTGATTTTGTGTCATTGGTTGAACATTTAGGTCATTTTTTTCATCCCTAGGCTTATTCTCGTCCAATTAGGGTTTTTAACCAATCTTGTGCATCCAATAAGTGATTTTGTGTCATTGGTTGAACATTTAGGTCATTTTCGTCCTCCCTAGGCTTATTCTCGTCCAATTAGGGTTTTTAACCAATCTTGTGCATCCAATAAGTACATTGGTGTCATTGGTTGAACATTTAGGACATTTTCGTCCTCCCAAGGCTTATTCTCGTCCAATTAGGGTTTTTAACCAATCTTGTGCATCCAATAAGTACATTTGTGTCATTGGTTGAACATTTGAGTCATATTCGTCCTCCCAAGGCTTATTCTCGTACAATTAGGGTTTTTAACCAATCTTGTGCATCCAATAAGTGATTTTGTGTCATTGGTTGAACATTTAGGTCATTTTCGTCCTCCCTAGGCTTATTCTCGTCCAATTAGGGTTTTTAACCAATCTTGTGCATCCAATAAGTGATTTTGTGTCATTGGTTGAACATTTAGGTCATTTTCGTCCGCCCTAGGCTTATTCTCGTCCAATTAGGGTTTTTAACCAATCTTGCGCATCCAATAAGTGATTTTGTGTCATTGGTTGAACATTCAGGTCATTTTCGTCCTCCCTAGGCTTATTCTCGTCCAATTAGAGTTTTTAACCAATCTTGTGCATCCAATAAGTACATTTGTGTCATTGGTTGAACATTTAGGTCATTTTCGTCCTCCCTAGGCTTATTCTCGTCCAATTAGGGTTTTTAACCAATCTTGTGCATCCAATAAGT
>JBBPBP010001395.1:0-11662 GCA_037974735.1 Cicer chorassanicum
TCCTCCCAAGGCTTATTCTCGTCCAATTAGGGTTTTTAACCAATCTTGTGCATCCAATAAGTGATTTTGTGTCATTGGTTGAACATTTAGGTCATTTTCGTCCTCCCTAGGCTTATTCTCGTCCAATTAGGGTTTTTAACCAATCATGTGCATCCAATAAGTACATTTGTGTCATTGATTGAACATTTTGGTCATTTTCGTCATCCCTAGGCTTATTCTCGTCCAATTAGGGTTTTTAACCAATCTTGTGCATCCAATAAGTGATTTAGTGTCATTGGTTGAACAATTAGGTCATTTTCGTCCTCCCTAGGCTTATTCTCGTCCAATTAGGGTTTTTAACAAATCTTGTGCATCCAATAAGTACATTTGTGTCATTTGTTGAACATTTAGGTCATTTTCTTCCTCCCTAGGCTTATTCTCGTCCAATTAGAGTATTTAACCAGTCTTGTGCATCCAATAAGTGATTTTGTGTCATTGGTTGAACATTTAGGTCATTTTCGTCCTCCCAATGCTTATTCTCGTCCAATTAGGGTTTTTAACCAATGTTATGCATCCAATAAGTGATTTTGTGTCATTGGTTAAACATTTAGGTCATTTTCGTTCTCCCTAGGCTTATTCTTGTCCATTTAGGGTTTTTAACCAATCTTGTGCATCCAATAAGTGATTTTGCGTCGTTGGTTGAACATTTAGGTCATTTTCATCCTCCCTAGGCTTACTCTCGTCCAATTAGGGTTTTTAACCAATCTTGGGTATCCAATAAGTACATTTGTGTCATTGGTTGAACATTTAGGTCATTTTCGTCCTCCCAAGGCTTATTCTCGTCTAATTAGGGTTTTTAACCAATCTTGTGCATCCAATAAGTGATTTTGTGTCATTGGTTGAACATTTAGGTCATTTTCGTCCTCCCTAGGCTTATTCTCGTCCAATTAGGGTTTTTAACCAATCTTGGGTATCCAATAAGTACATTTGTGTCATTGGTTGAACATTTAGGTCATTTTCGTCCTCCCAAGGCTTATTCTCGTCCAGTTAGGGTTTTTAACCAATCTTGTGCATCCAATAAGTGATTTTGTGTCATTGGTTGAACATTTAGGTCATTTTCGTCCTCCCTAGGCTTATTCTCGTCCAATTAGGGTTTTTGACCAATCTTGTGCATCCAATAAGTGATTTTGTGTCATTGGTTGAACATTTAGGTCATTTTCGTCCTCCCTAGGCTTATTCTCGTCAAATTAGGGTTTTTAAACAATCTTGTGCATCCAATAAGTGATTTTGTGACATTGGTTGAACATTTAGGTCATTTTCGTCCTCCCTAGGCTTATTCTTGTCCAATTAGGGTTTTTAAACAATCTTGTGCATCCAATAAGTGATTTTATGTCATTGGTTGAACATTTAGGTCATTTTCGTCCTCCCAAAGCTTATTCTCGTCCAATTAGGGTTTTTAATCAATCTTGTGCATCCAATAAGTACATTTGTGTCATTGGTTGAATATTTAGGTCATTTATGTCCTCCAAATGCTTATTCTCGTCTAATTAGGGTTTTTAACCAATCTTGTGCATCCAATAAGTGATTTTGTGTCATTGGTTGAACATTTAGGTCATTTTCGTCCTCCCTAGGCTTATTCTCGTCCAATTAGGGTTTTTAACCAATCTTGTGCATCCAATAAGTGATTTTGTGTCAATGGTTGAATATTTAGGTCATTTTCGTCCTCCCAAGGCTTATTCTCGTTCAATTACGGTTTTTAACCAATCTTGTGCATCCAATAAGTGATTTTGTGTCATTGGTTGAACATTTAGGTCATTTTCGTCCTCCCAAGGCTTATTCTCGTCCAATTAGGGTTTTTAACCAATCTTGTGCATCCAATAAGTGATTTTGTGTCATTGGTTGAACATTTAGGTCATTTTCATCCTCCCAAGGATTATTGTCGTCCAACAGGGATTTTAACCAATCTTGTGCATACAATAAGTGATTTTCTGTCATTGGTTTAACATTTAGGACATTTTCGTCCTCCCTAAGCTTATTCTCGTCCAATTATGGTTTTTAACCAATCTTGTGCATCCAATAAGTACATTTGTGTCATTGGTTGAACATTTAGGTCATTTTCGTCCTCCCAAGGCTTATTCTCGTCCAATTAGGGTTTTTAACCAATCTTGTGCATCCAATAAGTGATTTTGTGTCATTGGTTGAACATTTAGGTCATTTTCGCCCTCCTTAGGCTTATTCTCGTCCAATTAGAAATTTTAAAAAATCTTGTGCATCCAATAAGTGATTTTGTGCCATACGTTGAACATTTAGGTCATTTTCGTCCTCCCAAGTCTTATTCTCGTCCAATAGGGTTTTTAACCAATCTTGTGCATCCAATAAGTACATTTGTGTCATTGGTTGAACATTTAGGTCATTTTCGTCCTTCCAAGGCTTATTCTCGTCCAATTAGGGTTTTTAACCAATCTTGTGCATCCAATAAGTACATTTGTGTCATTGGTTGAACATTTATGTCATTTTTGTCCTCCCAAGGCTTATTCTCGTCCAATTAGGGTTTTTAACGAATCTTGTGCATCCAATAAGTACATTTGTGTCATTGGTTGAACATTTAGGTCATTTTCGTCCTCCCAAGTCTTATTCTCGTCCAATTAGGGTTTTTAACCAATCTGGTGCATCCAATAAGTACATTTGTGTCATTGATTGAACATTAAGGTCATTTTCGTCCTCCCAAGGCTTATTCTCGTCCAATTAGGGTTTTTAACCAATCTTGTGCATCCAATAAGTACATTTGTTTTATTGGTTGAACATTTAGGTCATTTTCGCCCTCCCAAGGCTTATTCTCCTCCAATTAGGGTTTTTAACCAATCTTGTGCATCCAATAAGTACATTTGTGTCATTGGTTGAACATTTAGGTCATTTTCGTCCTCCCAAGGCTTATTCTCGTCCAATTAGGGTTTTTAACCAATCTTGTGCATCCAATAAGTGATTTTCTGTCATTAGTTGAACATTTAGGTCATTTTCGTCCTCCATAGCCTTATTCTCGTCCAATTAGTGTTTTTAACCAATCTTGTGCATCCAATAAGTACATTTGTGTCATTGGTTGAACATTTAGGTCATTTTCGTCCTCCCAAGGCTTATTCTCGTCCAATTAGGGTTTTTAACCAATCTTGTGCATCCAATAAGTACATTTGTGTCATTGGTTGAACATTTAGGTCATTTTCGTCCTCCCAAGGCTTATTCTCGTCCAATTAGGGTTTTTAACCAATCTTGTGCATCCAATAAGTAGATTTGTGTCATTGGTTGAATATTTAGGTCATTTTCGTCCTCCCAAGGCTTATTCTCGTCCAATTAGGGTTTTTAACCAATCTTGTGCATCCAATAAGTACATTTGTGTCATTGGTTGAACATTTAGGTCATTTTCGTCCTCCCAAGGCTTATTCTCGTCCAATTAGGGTTTTTAACCAATCTTGTGCATCCAATAAGTGATTTTGTGCCATTGGTTGAACATTTACGTCATTTTCGTCCTCCCAAGGCTTATTCTCGTCCAATTAGGGTTTTTAACCAATCTTGTGCATCCAATAAGTGATTTTGTGTCATTGGTTGAACATTTAGGTCATTTTCGTCCTCCCAAGGCTTATTGTCGTCCAACTGGGATTTTGACCAATCTTGTGCATACAATAAGTGATTTTGTGTCATTGGTTGAACATTTAGGATATTTTCGTCCTCCCTAAGCTTATTCTCGTCCAATTATGGTTTTTAACCAATCTTGTGCATCCAATAAGTACATTTGTGTCATTGGTTGAACATTTAGGTCATTTTCGTCCTCCCAAGGCTTATTCTCGTCCAATTAGGGTTTTTAACCAATCTTGTGCATCCAATAAGTGATTTTGTGTCATTGGTTGAACATTTAGGTCATTTTCGTCCTCCAAAGGCTTATTCTTGTCCAATTTGGGTTTTTAACCAATCTTGTGCATCCAATAAGTGATTTTGTGTCATTGGTTGAACATTTAGGTCATTTTCGTCCTCCCAAGGCTTATTCTCGTCCAATTAGGGTTTTTAACCAATTTTGTGCATCCAATAAGTGATTTTGTGTCATTGGTTGAACATTTAGTTCATTTTCGTCCTCCCAAGGCTTATTGTCATCCAATTAGGGTTTTTAACCAATCTTGTGCATACAATAAGTGATTTTGTGTCATTGGTTGAACATTTAGGACATTTTTGTCCTCCCTAAGCTTATGCTCGTCCAATTATGGTTTTTAACCAATCTTGTGCATCCAATAAGTACATTTGTGTCATTGGTTGAACATTTAGGTCATTTTCGTCCTCCCAAGGCTTATTCTCGTCCAATTAGGGTTTTTAACCAATCTTGTGCATCCAATAAGTGATTTTGTGTCATTGGTTGAACATTTAGGTCATTTTCGTCCTCCCAAGGCTTATTTATTCTCGTCCAATTAAAGTTTTTAACCAATCTTGTGCATCCAATAAGTACATTTGTGTCATTGGTTGAACATTTAGGTCATTTTCGTCCTCCCAAGGCTTATTCTCGTCCAATTAGGGTTTTTAACCAATCTTGTGCATCCAATAAGTACATTTGTGTCATTGGTTTAACATTTAGGTCATTTTCGTCCTCCCAAGGCTTTTTCTCGTCCAATTAGGGTTTTTAACCAATCTTGTGCATCCAATAAGTACATTTGTGTCATTGGTTGAACATTTAGGTCATTTTCGTCCTCCCAAGGCTTATTCTCGTCCAATTAGGGTTTTTAACCAATCTTGTGCATCCAATAAGTGATTTTCTGTCATTAGTTGAACATTTAGGTCATTTTCGTCCTCCATAGCCTTATTCTCGTCCAATTAGTGTTTTTAACCAATCTTGTGCATCCAATAAGTACATTTGTGTCATTGGTTGAACATTTAGGTCATTTTCGTCCTCCCAAGGCTTATTCTCGTCCAATTAGGGTTTTTAACCAATCTTGTGCATCCAATAAGTACATTTGTGTCATTGGTTGAACATTTAGGTCATTTTCGTCCTCCCACGGATTATTCTCGTCCAATTAGAGTTTTTAACCAATCTTGTGCATCCAATAAGTGATTTTGTGTCGTTGGTTGAACATTTAGGTCATTTTCGTCCTCCCAAGGCTTATTCTCGTCCAATTAGGGTTTTTAACCAATCTTGTGCATCCAATAAGTACATTTGTGTCATTGGTTGAACATTTAGGTCATTTTCGTCCTCCCAAGGCTTATTCTCGTCCAATTAGGGTTTTTAACCAATCTTGTGCATCCAATAAGTACATTTGTGTCATTGGTTGAACATTTAGGTTATTTTCGTCCTCCCAAGTCTTTTTCTTGTCCAGTTAGGGTTTTTAACCAATCTTGTGCATCCAATAAGTACATTTGTGTCATTGGTTGAACATTTAGGTCATTTTCGTCCTCCCAAGGCTTATTCTCGTCCAATTAGGGTTTTTAACCAATCTTGTGCATCCAATAAGTACATTTGTGTCATTGGTTGAACATTTAGGTAATTTTCGTCCTCCCAAGGCTTATTCTTGTCCAATTAGGGTTTTTAACCAATCTTATGCATCTAATAAGTGATTTTGTGTCATTGGTTGAACATTTAGGTCATTTTCGTTCTCCCAAGGCTTATTCTCGTCCAATTAGGGTTTTTAACCAATCTTGTGCATCCAATAAGTGATTTTGTGTCATTGGTTGAACATTTAGGCCATTTTCGTCCTCTCTAGGTTTATTCTCGTTCAATTAGGGTTTTTAACCAATCTTGTGCATCCAATAAGTGATTTTGTTTCATTGGTTGAACATTTAGCTCATTTTCGTCCTCCCAAGGCTTATTCTCGTCCAATTAGGGTTATTAACAAATCTTATGCATCCAATAAGTTATTTTGTGTCATTGGTTAAACATTTAGGTCATTTTCGTTCTCCCTAGGCTTATTCTTGTCCAATTAGGGTTTTTAACCAATCTTGTGCATCCAATAAGTGATTTTGTGTCATTGGTTGAACATTTAGGTCATTTTTGTCCTCCCAAAGCTTATTATCGTCCAATTAGGGTTTTTAACAAATCTTGGGCATCCAATACGTACATTTGTGTCATTGGTTGAACATTTAGGTCATTTTCGTCCTCCCAAGGCTTATTCTCGTCCAATTAGGGTTTTTAACCAATCTTGTGCATCCAATAAGTGATTTTGTGTCATTGGTTGAACATTTAGGTCATTTTCGTCCTCCTAAGGCTTATTCTCCTCCAAGTAGGGTTTTTAACTAATCTTGTGCATCCAATAAGTGATTTTGTGTCATTTGTTGAATATTTAGGTCATTTTCGTCATCCCAAGGCTTATTCTGGTCCAATTAGGGTTTTTAACCAATCTTGTGCATCCAATAAGTACATTTGTGTCATTGGTTGAACATTTAGGTCATTTTCGTCCTCCCAAGGCTTATTCTCGTCCAATTAGGGTTTTTAACCAATCTTGTGCATCCAATAAGTACATTTGTGTCATTGGTTGAACATTTAGGTCATTTTCGTCCTCCTGAGGCTTATTCTCGTCCAATTAGGGTTTTTAACCAATCTTGTGCATCCAATAAGTGATTTTGTGTCATTGGTTGTACATTTAGGTCATTTTCGTCCTCCTAAGCCTTATTCTCGTCCAATTAGGGTTTTTAACCAATCTTGTGCATCCAATAAGTACATTTGTGTCATTGGTTGAACATTTAGGTCATTTTCGTCCTCCCAAGGCTTATTCTCGTCCAATTAGGGTTTTTAACCAATCTTGTGCATCCAATAAGTGATTTTGTGTCATTGGTGTAACATTTAGGTCATATTCGTCCTCCCAATGCTTATTCTCGTCCAATTAGGGTTTTTAACCAATCTTGTGCATCCAATAAGTGATTTTGTGTCATTGGTTGAACATTTAGGTCATTTTCATCCTCCCTAGGCTTTTTCTCATCCAATTAGTGTTTTTAACCAATCTTGTGCATCCAATAAGTACATTTGTGTCATTGGTTGAACATTTAGGTCATTTTCGTCCTCCCTAGGCTTATTCTCGTCCAATTAGGGTTTTTAACCAATCTTGTGCATCCAATAAGTGATTTTGTGTCATTGGATGAACTTTTAGGTCATTTTCGTCCTCCCAAGGCTTATTCTCGTCCAATTAGGGGTTTTAACCAGTCTTGTGCAACCAATAAGTACATTTGTGTCATTGGTTGAACATTTAGGTCATTTTCGTCCTCCCTAGGCTTATTCTCGTCCAATTAGGGTTTTTAACCAATCTTGTGCATCCAATAAGTGATTTTGTGTCATTGGTTGAACATTTAGATCATTTTCATCCTCCCTAGGGTTATTCTCGTCCAATTAAGGTTTTTAACCACTCTTGTTCATCCAATAAGTACATTTGTGTCATTGGTTGAACATTTAGGTCTTCAAAACCGAACGTGAAACTTTTGTTTCATTCAGGTGTCCTCCCTAGGCTTATTCTCGTCCAATTAGGGTTTTTAACCAATCTTGTGCATCCAATAAGTACATTTGTGTCATTGGTTGAACATTTAGGTCATTTTCGTCCTCCCAAGGCTTATTCTCGTCCAATTAGGGTTTTTAACCAATCTTGTGCATCCAATAAGTGATTTTGTGTCATTGGTTGAACATTTAGGTAATTTTCTTCCTCCCAAGGCTTATTCTTGTCCAATTAGGGTTTTTAAACAATCTTGTGAATCCAATAAGTACATTTGTGTCATTGTTTGAACATTTAGGTCATTTTGTCCTCCCAAGGCTTATTCTCGTCAAATTAGGGTTTTTAACCAATCTTGTGCATCCAATAAGTACATTTGTGTCATTGGTTGAACATTTAGGTCATTTTCGTCCTCCCAAGGCTTATTCTCGTCCAATTAGGGTTTTTAACCAATCTTGTGCATCCAATAAGTACATTTGTGTCATTGGTTGAACATTTTGGTCATTTCGTCCTCCCAAGGCTTATTCTCGTGCAATTAGGGTTTTTAACCAATCTTGTGCATCCAATAAGTACATTTGTGTCATTGGTTGAACATTTAGGTCATTTTCGTCCTCCCAAGGCTTATTCTCGTCCAATTAGGGTTTTTAACCAATCTTGTGCATCCAATAAGTACATTTGTGTCATTGGTTGAACATTTAAGTCATTTTCGTCCTCCATAGGCTTATTCTCGTCCAACTAGGGTTTTTAACCAATCTTGTGCATCCAATAAGTACATTTGTGTCATTGGTTGAACATTTAGGTCATTTTCGTCCTCCCAAGGCTTATTCTCGTCCAATTAGGGTTTTTAACCAATCTTGTGCATCCAATAAGTACATTTGTGTCATTGGTTGAACATTTAGGTCATTTTAGACCTCCCAAGGCTTATTCTCCTCCAATTAGGGTTTTTAACCAATCTTGTGCATCCAATAAGTACATTTGTGTCATTGGTTGAACATTTAGGTCATTTTCGTCCTCCCAAGGCTTATTCTCGTCCAATTAGGGTTTTTAACCAATCTTGTGCATCCAATAAGTACATTTCTGTCATTGGTTGAACATTTAGGTCATTTTCGTCCTCCCAAGGCTTATTCTCGTCCAATTAAGGTTTTTAACCAATCTTGTGCATCCAATAAGTACATTTGTGTCATTGGTTGAACATTTAGGTCATTTTCGTCCTCCCAAGGCTTATTCTCGTCCAATTAGGGTTTTTGACCAATCTTGTGCATCCAATAAGTACATTTGTGTCATTGGTTGAACATTTAGGTCATTTTCGTCCTCCCAAGGCTTATTCTCGTGCAACTAGGGTTTTTAACCAATCTTGTGCATCCAATAAGTACATTTGTGTCATTGGTTGAACATTTAGGTCATTTTCGTCCTCCCAAGGCTTATTCTCGTCCAATTAGGGTTTTTAACCAATCTTGTGCATCCAATAAGTGATTTTGTGTCATTGGTTGAACATTTAGGTCATTTTCGTCCTCCCAAGGCTTATTCTCGTCCAATTAGGGTTTTTAACCAATCTTGTGCATCCAATAAGTACATTTATGTCATTGGTTGAACATTTAGGTCATTTTCGTCCTCACAAGGCTTATTCTCGTCAAATTAGAATTTTTAACCAATCTTGTGCATCCAATAAGTACATTTGTGTCATTGGTTGAACATTTAGGTCATTTTCGTCCTCCCAAGGCTTATTCTCGTCCAATTAGGGTTTTTAACCAATCTTGTGCATCCAATAAGTGATTTTGTGTCATTGGTTGAACATTTAGGTCATTTTCGTCCTCCCAAGGCTTATTCTCGTCCAATTAGGGTTTTTAACCAATCTTGTGCATCCAATAAGTTATTTTGTTTCATTGGTTGAACATTTAGGTCATTTTCGTCCTCCGAAGGCTTATTCTCGTCCAATTAGGGTATTTAACCAATCTTGTGCATCCAATAAGTGATTTTGTGTCATTGGTTGAACATTTAGGTCATTTTCGTCCTCCCTAGTCTTATTCTCGTACAATTAGGGTTTTTAACCAATCTTGTGCATCCAATAAGTACATTTGTGTCATTGGTTGAACATTTAGGTCATTTTCGTCCTCCCAAGGCTTATTCTCGTCCAATTAGGGTTTTTAACCAATCTTGTGCATCCAATAAGTGATTTTGTGTCATTGGTTGAACATTTAGGTCATTTTCGTCCTTCCTAGGCTTATTCTTGTCCAATTAGGGTTTTTAACCAATCTTGTGCATCCAATAAGTGATTTTGTGTCATTGGTTGAACATTTAGGTCATTTTCGTCCTCCCTAGGCTTATTCTCGTCCAATTAGGGTTTTTAACCTATCTTGGGTATCCAATAAGTACATTTGTGTCATTGGTTGAACATTTAGGTCATTTTCGTCCTCCCAAGGCTTATTCTCGTCTAATTAGGGTTTTTAACCAATCTTGTGCATCCAATAAGTGATTTTGTGTCATTGGTTGAACATTTAGGTCATTTTCGTTCTCCCAAGGCTTATTCTTGTCCTATTAGGGTTTTTAACCAATCTTGTGCATCCAATAAGTTATTTTGTGTCATTGGTTGAACATTTAGGTCATTTTCGTCCTCCCTAGCTTATTCTCGTCCAATTAGGGTTTTTAAATTTTGTGCATCTAATAAGTACATTTGTGTCATTGGTTGAACATTTAGGTCATTTTTTCGTCCTCCCTAGGCTTATTCTCGTCCAATTATGGTTTTTAACCAATCTTGTGCATCCAATAAGTGATTTCGTGTCATTGGTTGAACACTTAGGTCATTTTCGTCCTCCCTAGGCTTATTCTCGTCCAATGAGGGTTTTTAACCAATCTTGTGCATCCAATAAGTACATTTGTGTCATTGGTTGAACATTTAGGTCATTTTCATCATCCCAAGGCTTATTCTCGTCTAATTAGGGTTTTTAACCAATCTTGTGTATCCAATAAGTGATTTTGTGTCATTGGTTGAACATTTAGGTCATTTTCGTCCTCCCTAGGCTTATTCTCGTCCAATTAGGGTTTTTAACCAATCTTGTGCATCCAATAAGTGATTTTGTTTCATTGGTTGAACATTTAGGTCATTTTCGTCCTCCTAAGGCTTATTCTCGTCCAATTAGGGTTTTTAACCAATCTTGTGCATCCAATAAGTGATTTTGTGTCATTGGTTGAACATTTAGGTCATTTTCGTCCTCCCTAGGCTTATTCTCGTCCAATTATGGTTTTTAATTTATATTGTGCATCCAATAAGTACATTTGTGTCATTGGTTGAACATTTAGGTCATTTTCGTCCTCCCTAGGCTTATTCTCGTCCAATTAGGGTTTTTAACCAATCTTGTGCATCCAATAAGTGATTTTGTGTCATTGGTTGAACATTTAGGTCATTTTCGTTCTCCCAAGGCTTATTCTTGTCCTATTAGGGTTTTTAACCAATCTTGTGCATCCAATAAGTTATTTTGTGTCATTGGTTGAACATTTAGGTCATTTTCGTCCTCCCTAGCTTATTCTCGTCCAATTAGGGTTTTTAAATTTTGTGCATCTAATAAGTACATTTGTGTCATTGGTTGAACATTTAGGTCATTTTTTCGTCCTCCCTAGGCTTATTCTCGTCCAATTATGGTTTTTAACCAATCTTGTGCATCCAATAAGTGATTTCGTGTCATTGGTTGAACACTTAGGTCATTTTCGTCCTCCCTAGGCTTATTCTCGTCCAATGAGGGTTTTTAACCAATCTTGTGCATCCAATAAGTACATTTGTGTCATTGGTTGAACATTTAGGTCATTTTCATCATCCCAAGGCTTATTCTCGTCTAATTAGGGTTTTTAACCAATCTTGTGTATCCAATAAGTGATTTTGTGTCATTGGTTGAACATTTAGGTCATTTTCGTCCTCCCTAGGCTTATTCTCGTCCAATTAGGGTTTTTAACCAATCTTGTGCATCCAATAAGTGATTTTGTTTCTTTGGTTGAACATTTAGGTCATTTTCGTCCTCCCAAGGCTTATTCTCGTCCAATTAGGGTTTTTAACAAATCTTGTGCATCAAATAAGTACATTTGTGTCATTGGTTGAACATTTTGTTAACTTTTCGTCCTCCCAAGGCTTATTCTCGTCCAGTTAGGGTTTTTAACCAATCTTGTGCATCCAATAAGTGATTTTGTGTCATTGGTTGAACATTTAGGTCATTTTCGTCCTCCCTATGCTTATTCTCGTCCAATTAGGGTTT
>JBBPBP010001398.1:0-11649 GCA_037974735.1 Cicer chorassanicum
AATGACCTAAATGTTCAACCAATGACACAAAATCACTTATTGGATGCACAAGATTGGTTAAAAACCCTAATTGGACGAGAATAAGCCTTGGGAGGACGAAAATGACCTAAATGTTCAACCAATGACACAAAATCACTTATTGGATGCCCAAGATTGGTTAAAAACCCTAATTAGAGGAGAATAAGCCTTGGGAGGACGAGAATGATTTAAATGTTCAACCAATGACACAAAATCACTTATTAGATGCACAAGATTGGCTAAAAACCCTAATTGGACGAGAATAAGCCTTGGGATGACAAAAATGAACTAAATGTTCAACCAATGACACAAAATCACTTATTGGATGCACAAGATTGGTTAAAAACCCTAATTGGACGAGAATAAGCCTAGGGAGGACGAAAATGACCTAAATGTTCAACCAATGACACAAAATCACTTATTGGATGCACAAGATTGGTTAAAAACCCTAATTGGACGAGAATAAGCCTTGGGAGGACGAAAATGACCTAAATGTTTAACCAATAGCACAAAGATTGGATGCCCAAGATTGGTTAAAAACCCTAATTAGGCGAGAATAAGCCTAGGGAGGACGAAAATGACCTAAATGTTCAACCAATGACACAAAATCACTTATTAGATGCACAAGATTGGCTAAAAACCCTAATTGGACGAGAATAAGCCTTGGGATGACGAAAATGACCTAAATGTTCAACCAATGACACAAAATCACTTATTGGATGCACAAGATTGGTTAAAAATCCTAATTGGACGAGAATAAACCTTGGGAGGACGAAAATGACCTAAATGTTCAACCAATGACACAAAATCACTTATTGGATGCACAAGATTGGTTAAAAACCGTAATTGGACGAGAATAAGCCTTGGGAGGACGAAAATGACCTAAACGTTCAATCAATGACACAAAATCACTTATTGGATGCAAAAGATTGGTTAAAAACCCTAATTGGACGAGAATAAGCCTTGGTAGGACGAAAATGACCTAAATGTTCAATCAATGACACAAAATCACTTATTGGATGCACAAGATTGGTTAAAAACCGTAATTGGACGAGAATAAGCCTAGGGAGGACGAAAATGACCTAAATGTTCAACCAATTACACAAAATCACTTATTAGATGCACAAGATTGGTTAAAAACCCTAATTGGACGAGAATAAGCCTTGGGAGGACGAGAATGACCTAAATGTTCAACCAATGACACAAAATCACTTATTGGATGCACAAGATTGGTTAAAAACCCTAATTGGACGAGAATAAGCCTTCGGAGGACGAAAATGACCTAAATGTTCAACCAATGACACAAAAATACTTATTGGATGCCCAAGATTGGTTAAAAACCCTAATTAGAGGAGAATAAGCCTAGGGAGGACGAAAATGACCTAAATGTTCAACCAATGACACAAAATCACTTATTAGATGCACAAGATTGGCTAAAAACCCTAATTGGACGAGAATAAGCCTTGGGATGACAAAAATGACCTAAATGTTCAACCAATGACACAAAATCACTTATTGGATGCACAAGATTGGTTAAAAACCCTAATTGGACGAGAATAAGCCTAGGGAGGACGAAAATGACCTAAATGTTCAACCAATGACACAAAATCACTTATTGGATGCACAAGATTGGTTAAAAACCCTGATTGGGCGAGAATAAGCCTTGGGAGGACGAAAATGACCTAAATGTTCAACCAATGACGCAAATGTACTTATTGGATGCACAAGATTGATCAAAAACCCTAATTGGACGAGAATAAGCCTTGGGAGGACGAAAATGACCTAAATGTTCAACCAATGACACAAAATCACTTATTGGATGCACAAGATTGGTTAAAAACCCTAATTGGACGAGAATAAGCCTTGGGAGGACGAAAATGACCTAAATGTTCAACCAATGACACAAAATCACTTAATGGATGCACAAGATTGGTTAAAACCCCTAATTGGATGAGAATAAGCCTTGGGAGGACGAAAATGACCTAAATGTTCAAACAATGACACAAAATAACTTATTGGATGCACAAGATTGGTTCAACACCCTAATTGGATGAGAATAAGCCTAGGGAGGACGAAAATGACCTAAATGTTCAACCAATGACACAAAATCACTTATTGGATGCACAAGATTGGTTAAAAACCCTAATTGGACGAGAATAAGCCTTGGGAGGACGAAAATGACCTAAATGTTCAACCAATGACACAAATGTACTTATTGGATGCACAAGATTAGTTAAAAACCCTAATTGGACGAGAATAAGCCTTGGGAGGACGAAAATGACCTAAATGTTCAACCAATGACGCATAATCAATTATTGGATTAACAAGATTTGTTAAAAATCCTAATTGGACGAGAATAAGCCTTGGGAGAACGAAAATGACCTAAATGTTCAACCAATGACACAAAATCACTTATTGGATGCACAAGATTGGTTAAAAACCCTAATTGGACGAGAATAAGCCTTGGGAGGACGAAAATGACCTAAATGTTCAACCAATGACACAAAATTACTTATTGGATGCACAAGATTGGTTAGAAACCCTAATTGGACGAGAATAAGCCTAGGGAGGACGAAAATGACCTAAATGTTCAACCAATGACACAAAATCACTTATTGGATGCACAAGATTGGTTAAAAACCCTAATTGGACGAGAATAAGCCTTGGGAGGACGAAAATGACCTAAATGTTCAACCAATGACACAAAATCACTTATTGGATGCACAAAACCCTAATTGGACGAGAATAAGCCTAGGGAGGATCAAAATGACCTAAATGTTCAACAATCGACACAAAATCACTTATTGGATGCACAAGATTGGTTAAAAACCCTAATTGGACGAGAATAAGTCCCTAGAGGACGAAAATGACCTAAATGTTCAACCAATGACACAAAATCACTTATTGGATGCACAAGATTGGTTAAAAACCCTAATTGGACGAGAATAAGCCTTGGGAGGACGAAAATGACCTAAATGTTCAACCAATGACACAAAATCACTTATTGGATGCACAAGATTGGTTAAAAACCCTAATGGGACGAGAATAATCCTTGGGAGGACGAAAATGACCTAAATGTTCAACCAATGACACAAATGTACTTATTGGATGCACAAGATTGGTTAAAAACCCTAATTGGACGAGAATAAGCCTTGGGAGGACGAAAATGACCTAAATGTTCAACCAATGTCACAAATGTACTTATTGGATGCACATGATTGGTTAAAAACCCTAATTGGACGAGAATAAGCCTTGGGAGGACGAAAATGACCTAAATGTTCAACCAATGACACAAAATCACTTATTGGATGCACAAGATTGGTTAAAAACCCTAATTGGACGAGAATAAGCCTTGGGAGGACGAAAATGACCTAAATGTTCAACCAATGACACAAATGTACTTATTGGATGCACAAGATTGGTTAAAAACCCTAATTTGACGAGAATAAGCCTCGGGAGGAAGAAAATGACCTAAATGTTCAACCAATGACACAAAATCACTTATTGGATGCACAAGATTGGTTAAAAACCCTAATTGGACGAGAATAAGCCTTGGGAGGACGAAAATGACCTAAATGTTCAACCAATGACACAAAATCACTTATTGGATGCACTAGATTGGTTAAAAAACCTAATTGGGCGAGAATAAGCTTAGGGATGACGAAAATGACCTAAATGTTCAACCAATGACACAAAATCACTTATTGGATGCACAAGATTGGTTAAAAACCCTAATTGGACGAGAATAAGCCTTGGGAGGACGAAAATGACCTAAATGTTCAACCAATGACACAAATGTACTTATTGGATGCACAAGATTGGTTAAAAACCATAATTGGACGAGCATAAGCTTAGGGAGGACAAAAATGTCCTAAATGTTCAACCAATGACACAAAATCACTTATTGTATGCACAAGATTGGTTAAAAACCCTAATTGGATGACAATAAGCCTTGGGAGGACGAAAATGAACTAAATGTTCAACCAATGACACAAAATCACTTATTGGATGCACAAAATTGGTTAAAAACCCTAATTGGACGAGAATAAGCCTTGGGAGGACGAAAATGACCTAAATGTTCAACCAATGACACAAAATCACTTATTGTATGCACAAGATAGGTTAAAAATCCTAATTGGACGTGAATAAGCCTTGTGAGGACGAAAATGACCTAAATGTTCAACCAATGACACAAATGTACTTATTGGATGCACAAGATTGGTTAAAAACCCTAATTGGACGAGAATAAGCCTTGGGAGGACGAAAATGACCTAAATGTTCAACCAATGATACAAATGTTCTTATTGGATGCACAAGATTGGTTAAAAACCCTAATTGGACAAGATTAAGCCATGAGAGGACGAAAATGACCTAAATGTTCAACCAATGACACAAAATCACTTATTGGATGCACAAGATTGGTTAAAAACCCTAATTGGACGAGAATAAGCCTTGGGAGGACGAAAATGACCTAAATGTTCAACCAATGACACAAAATCACTTATTGGATGCACAAGATTGGTTAAAAACCCTAATTGGATGAGAATAAGCTTTTGGAGGACATAAATGACCTAAATGTTCAACCAATGAAACAAATGTACTTATTGGATGCACAAGATTGTTAAAAAACCCTAATTGGACGAGAATATGCCTTGGGAGGACGAAAATGACCTAAATGTTCAACCAATGGCATAAAATCACTTATTGGATGCACAAGATTGTTAAAAATCCCTAATTGGACGAGAATAAGCCTAGGGAGGACGAAAATGACCTAAATGTTCAACCAATGACACAAAATCACTTATTGGATGCACAAGATTGGTTAAAAACCCTAATTGGACGAGAATAAGCCTTGGGAGGACGAAAATGACCTAAATGTTCAACCAATGACACAAATGTACTTATTGGATGCACAAGATTGGTTAAAAACCCTAATTTGACGAGAATAAGCCTCGGGAGGAAGAAAATGACCTAAATGTTCAACCAATGACACAAAATCACTTATTGGATGCACAAGATTGGTTAAAAACCCTAATTGGACGAGAATAAGCCTTGGGAGGACGAAAATGACCTAAATGTTCAACCAATGACACAAAATCACTTATTGGATGCACTAGATTGGTTAAAAAACCTAATTGGGCGAGAATAAGCTTAGGGATGACGAAAATGACCTAAATGTTCAACCAATGACACAAAATCACTTATTGGATGCACAAGATTGGTTAAAAACCCTAATTGGACGAGAATAAGCCTTGGGAGGACGAAAATGACCTAAATGTTCAACCAATGACACAAATGTACTTATTGGATGCACAAGATTGGTTAAAACCCCTAATTGGACGAGAATAATCCTTGGGAGAACGAAAATGACCTAAATGTTCAACCAACGACACAAAATCACTTATTGGATGCACAAGATTGGTTAAAAACCCTAATTGGACGAGAATAAGCCTTGGAAGGACGAAAATGACCTAAATGTTCAACCAATGACACAAATGTACTTATTGGATGCACAAGATTGGTTAAAAACCCTATTGGACGAGAATAAGACTTGGGAGGACGAAAATGACCTAAATGTTCAACGTATGGCACAAAATCACTTATTGGATGCACAAGATTTTTTAAAATTTCTAATTGGACGAGAATAAGCCTAAGGAGGGCGAAAATGACCTAAATGTTCAACCAATGACACAAAATCACTTATTGGATGCACAAGATTGGTTAAAAACCCTAATTGGACGAGAATAAGCCTTGGGAGGACGAAAATGACCTAAATGTTCAACCAATGACACAAATGTACTTATTGGATGCACAAGATTGGTTAAAAACCATAATTGGACGAGAATAAGCTTAGGGAGGACGAAAATGTCCTAAATGTTAAACCAATGACAGAAAATCACTTATTGTATGCACAAGATTGGTTAAAATCCCTGTTGGACGACAATAATCCTTGGGAGGATGAAAATGACCTAAATGTTCAACCAATGACACAAAATCACTTATTGGATGCACAAGATTGGTTAAAAACCCTAATTGGACGAGAATAAGCCTTGGGAGGACGAAAATGACCTAAATGTTCAACCAATGACACAAAATCACTTATTGGATGCACAAGATTGGTTAAAAACCCTAATTGGACGAGAATAAGCCTTGGGAGGACGAAAATGACCTAAATGTTCAACCAATGACACAAAATCCCTTATTTGATGGACAAGATTGGTTAAAAACCCTAATTGGACGAGAATAAGCCTTGGGAGGACGAAAATGACCTAAATGTTCAACCAATGACACAAATGTACTTATTGGATGCACAAGATTGGTTAAAAACCCTAATTGGACGAGAATAAGCCTATAGAGAATGAAAATGACCTAAATGTTCAACCAATGACACAAAATCACTTATTGGATGCACAAGATTGGTTAAAAACCCTAATTGGACGAGAATAAGCCTTGGGAGGACGAAAATGACCTAAATGTTCAACCAATGACACAAATGTACTTATTGGATGCACAAAACCCTAATTGGAAGAGAATAAGCCTAGGGAGGACGAAAATGACCTAAATGTTCAACCAATGACACAAAATCACTTATTGGATGCACAGGATTTGTTAAAAACTCTAATTTGATGAGAAAAAGCCTCGGGAGGACGAAAATGACCTAAATGTTCAACCAATGTTGCAAAATCACTTATTGGATGCACAAGATTTGTTAAAAACCCTAATTGGACGAGAATAAGCCTTGGGAGGACGAAAATGACCTAAATGTTCAACCAATGACACAAAATCACTTATTGGATGCACAAGATTGGTTAAAATCCCTAATTGGACGAGAATAAGCCTTGGGATGACGAAAATGACCTAAATGTTCAACCAATGACACAAATGTACTTATTGGATTCACAAGATTGGTTAAAAACCCTAATTGGACGAGAATAAGCCTAGGGAGGACGAAAATGACCTAAATGTTCAACCAATGACACAAATGTACTTATTGGATGCACAAGATTGGTTAAAAACCCTAATTGGACGAGAATAAGCCTTGGGAGGACGAAAATGACCTAAATGTTCAACCAATGACAGCAAATCACTTATTGGATGCACAAGATTAGTTAAAAACTCTAATTGGACGAGAGTAAGCCTTTGGAGGACGAAAATGACCTAAATGTTCAACCAATGACACAAATGTACATATTTGATGCACAAGATTGGTTAAAAGCCCTAATTGGAGTAGAATAAGACTTGGGAGGACGAAAATGACCTAAATGTTCAACCAATGACACAAATGTACTTATTGGATGCACAAGATTTGTTAAAAACCCTAATTGGACGAGAATAAGACTTAGGAGGACGAAAATGACCTAAATGTTCAACCAATGACACAAAATCACTTATTGGATGCACAAGATTGGTTAAAAACCCTAATTGGACGAGAATAAGCCTTGGGAGGACGAAAATGACCTAAATGTTCAACCAATGACACAAAGTCACTTATTGGATGCAGAAGATTGGTTAAAAACCCTAATTGGACGAGAATAAGCATTGGGAGGACGAAAATGACCTAAATGTTCAATCAATAACACAAAATCACTTATTGGATACACAATATTGGTTAAAAACCCTAATTGGACGAGAATAAGCCTTGGGAGGACGAAAATGACCTAAATGTTCAACCAATGACACAAATGTACTTATTGGATGCACAAGATTTGTTAAAAACCCTAATTGGACGAGAATAAGCATAGGGAGGACGAAAATGACCTAAATGTTCAACCAATGACACAAAATCACTTTTTGGATGCACAAGATTGGTTAAAAACCCTAATTGGACGAGAAAAAGCCTTGGGAGGAAGAAAATGACCTAAATGTTCAACCAATGACACAAAATCACTTATTGGATGCACAAGATTGGTTAAAAACCCTAATTGGACGAGAATAAGCCTTGGGAGGACGAAAATGACCTAAATGTTCAACCAATGACACAAATGTACTTATTGGATGCACAAGATTTGTTAAAAACCCTAATTGGGCTAGAATAAGCCTTGGGAGGACGAAAATGACCTAAAGGTTCAACCAATAACACAAAATCACTTATTTGATGCACAAGATTGGTTAAAAACCCTAATTGGACGAGAATAAGCCTTGGGAGGACGAAAATGACCTAAATGTTCAACCACTAACACAAATGTACTTATTGGATGCACAAGATTGGTTAAAAACCCTAATTGATCGAGATTAAGCTTTGGGAGGACGAAAATGACCTAAATGTTCAACCAATGACACAAAATCACTTATTGGATGCACAAGATTGGTTAAAAACCCTAATTGGACGAGAATAAGCCTTGGGAGGACGAAAATGACCTAAATGTTCAACCAATGACACAAAATCACTTATTGGATGCACAAGATTGGTTAAAACCCCTAATTGGACGAGAATAAGCCTTAGGAGGACGAAAATGACCTAAAAGTTCAACCAATGACACAAAATCACTTATTGGATGCACAAGATTTATTAAAAACCCTAATTGGACGAGAATAAGCCTTGTGAGGACGAAAATGACCTAAATGTTCAACCAATGACACAAAATCACTTATTGGATGTACAAGATTTGTTAAAACCCCTAATTGGACGAGAATAAGCCTTAGGAGGACGAAAATGACCGAAATGTTCAACCAATGACACAAATGTACTTATTAGATGCACAAGATTGGTTAAAAACCCTAATTGGACGAGAATAGGCCTTGGGAGGACGAAAATGACATAAATGTTCAACCAATGACCCAAAATAACTTATTGGATGAACAAGATTGCTTAAAAACCCTAATTGGACGAGAATAAGCCTTGGGAGGACGAAAATGACCTAAATGTTCAACCAATCATACAAATGTACTTATTGGATGCACAAGATTGGTTAAAAATCCTAATTGGACGAGAAATAGCCTTTGGAGGACGAAAATGACCTAAATGTTCAACCAATGACACAAAATCACTTATTGGATGCACAAGATTGGTTAAAAACCCTAATTGGACGAGAATAAGCCTTGGGAGGACGAAAATGACCTAAATGTTCAACCAATGACACAAAATCACTTATTGGATGCACAAGATTGGTTAAAAACCCTAATTGGACGAGAATAAGCCTTAGGAGGACGAAAATGACCTAAATGTTAAACCAATGACACAAATGTACTTATTGGATGCACAAGATTGGTTAAAAACCCTAATTGGACGAGAATAAGCCTAGGAAGGACGAAAATGACCTAAATGTTCAACCAATGACACAAAATCACTTATTGTATGCACAAGATTGGTTAAAATCCCTAATATGACGAGGCTAAGCCTTGGGAGTACGAAAATGACCTAAATGTTCAACCAATGACACAAAATCACTTATTGGATGCACAAGATTGGTTAAAAACCCTAATTGGACGAGAATAAGCCTTGGGAGGACGAAAATGACCTAAATGTTCAACCAATGACACAAAATCACTTATTGGATGCACAAGATTGGTTAAAAACCCTAATTGGACGAGAATAAGCCTATGGAGGACGAAAATGACCTAAATGTTCAACCAATGACACAAATTTACTTATTCTATGCACAAGATTGGTTAAAAACCCTAATTGGACGAGAATAAGCCTTGGGAGGACGAAAATGACCTAAATTTTCAACCAATGACACAAATGTACTTATTGGATGCACAAGATTGGTTAAAAACCCTAATTGGACGAGAATAAGCCTAGGGAGGAAGAAAATGACCTAAATGTTCAACCAATGACACAAAATCACTTAATGGATGCACAAGATTGGTTAAAAACCCTAATTGGACGAGAATAAGCCTTGGGAGGACGAAAATGACCTAAATTTTCAACCAATGACACAAATGTACTTATTGGATGCACAAGATTGGTTAAAAACCCTAATTGGACGAGAATAAGCCTTGGGAGGACGAAAATGACCTAAATGTTCAACCAATGATACAAATATACTTATAGGATGCACAAGATTGGTTAAAAACCCTAATTGGACGAGAATAAGCCTTGGGAGGACGAAAATGACCTAAATTTTCAACCAATGACACAAATGTACTTATTGGATGCACAAGATTGGTTAAAAACCCTAATTGGACAAGAATAAGCCTGGCGAGGACGAAAATGACCTAAATGTTCAACCAATGACACAAAATCACTTATTGGATGCAAAGGATTGGTTAAAAACCCTAATTGGACGAGAATAAGCCTAGGGAGGACGAAAATGACCTAAATGTTCAACCAATGACACAAAATCACTTATTGGATGTACAAGATTGGCTAAAAACCCTAATTGGACGAGAATAAGCCTTGGGAGGACGAAAATGACCTAAATGTTCAACCAATGACACAAAATCACTTATTTGATGCACAAGATTGGTTAAAAACCCTAATTGGACGAGAATAAGCCTAGGGAGGATGAAAATGACCTAAATGTTCAACCAATCACACAAAATCACTTATTAGATGCACAAGATTGGTTAAAAACCCTAATTGGACGAGAATAAGCCTTGGGAGGACGAAAATGACCTAAATGTTCAACCAATGACACAAAATCACTTATTGGATGCACAAGATTTGTTAAAAACCGTAATTGGACGAGAATAAGCCTTGGGAGGACGAGAATGACCTAAATGTTCAACCAATGACACAAAATCACTTATTGGATGCACAAGATTGGTTAAAAACCCTAATTGGACGAGAATAAGCCTTCGGAGGACGAAAATGACCTAAATGTTCAACCAATGACACAAAATCACTTATTGGATGCCCAAGATTGGTTAAAAACCCTAATTAGAGGAGAATAAGCCTAGGGAGGACGAAAATGACCTAAATGTTCAACCAATGACACAAAATCACTTATTAGATGCACAAGATTGGCTAAAAACCCTAATTGGACGAGAGTAAGCCTTGGGATGACGAAAATGACCTAAATGTTCAACCAATGACACAAAATCACTTATTGGATGCACAAGATTGGTTAAAAACCCTAATTGGACGAGAATAAGCCTAGGGAGGACGAAAATGACCTAATTGTTCAACCAATGACACAAAATCACTTATTGGATGCACAAGATTGGTTAAAAACCCGAATTGGACGAGAATAAGCCTTGGGAGGACGAAAATGACCTAAATGTTTAACCAATAGCACAAAGATTGGATGCACCAGATTGGTTAAAAACCCTAATTGGACGAGAATAAGCCTAGGGAGGACGAAAATGACCTAAATGTTCAACCAAGGACACAAAATCACTTATTAGATGCACAAGATTGGTTAAAAATCCTAATTGGACGAGAATAAGCCTAGGGAAAACGAAAATGACCTAAATTTTCAGCCAATGACACAAATGTACTTATTGGATGCACAAGATTGGTTAAAAACCCTAATTGGACGAGAATAAACCTTGGGAGGACGAAAATAATCTAAATTTTCAACCAAGGACACAAAATCACTTATTAGATGCACAAGATTGGCTAAAAACCCTAATTGGACGAGAATAAGCCTTGGGAGGACGAAAATGACCTAAATTTTCAACCAAAGACACAAATGTACTTATTGGATGCACAAGATTGGTTAAAAACCCTAATTGGACGAGAATAAG
>JBBPBP010001400.1:0-11643 GCA_037974735.1 Cicer chorassanicum
TGCATCCAATAAGTGATTTTGTGTCATTGGTTTAACATTTAGGTTATTTTCGTCCTCCCTAGGCTTATTCTTATCCAATTAGGGTTTGTAACCCATCTTGTGCATCCATAAAGTGATTTTGTGTCATTGTAGAACATTTAGGTCATTTTCGTTCTCCCTAGGCTTATTCTCATCCAAATAGAGTTTTTAACCAATCTTGTGAATACAATAAGTGATTTTGTGTCATTGGTTGAACATTTAGGTCATTTTTTTCCTCCTTAGGCTTATTCTCATCCTATTAGGGTTTTTAACCAATCTTGTGCATCTAATAAGTGATTTTGTGTCATTGGTTGAACATTTTGGTAATTTTCGTCCTCCCTAGGCTTATTCTCATCCAATTAGGGTTTTTAACCAATCTTGTGCATCCATTAAGTGATTTTGTGTGATTGGTTGAACATTTAGGTTATTTTCTTCCTCCTTAGGCTTATTCTCATCCTATTAGGGTTTTTAACCAGTCTTGTGCATCTAATAAATGATTTTGTGTCATTGGTTGAACATTTATGTTATTTTGGTCCTCCCTAGGCTTATTCTCATCCTATTAGGGTTTGTAACCAATCTTGTGCATCCAATAAGTGATTTTGTGTCTTTGGTTGAACATTTAGGTCATTTTCGTCCTCCCTAGGCTTATTCTCATCCAATTAGGGTTTTTAACCAATCTTGTGCATCCAATAAGTGATTTTGTGTCATTGGTTGAACATTTAGGTCATTTTCGTCCTCCCTAGGCTTATTCTCATCCAATTAGGGTTTGTAACCAATCTTGGGTATCCAACAAGTGATTTGTGTCATTGGTTTTGCATTTAGGTGATTTTCGTACTCCCTAGGCTGATTTTCATCCAATTAGGGTTTTTAACCAATCTTGTGCATCCAATAAGTGATTTTGTGTCATTGGTTTAACATTTAGGTTATTTTCGTCCTCCCTAGGCTTATTCTCATCCAATTAGGATTTGTAACCAATCTTGTGCATCCATAAAGTGATTTTATGTCATTGTAGAACATTTAGGTCATTTTCGTCCTCCCTAGGCTTATTCTCATCCAAATAGAGTTTTTAACCAATCTTGTGAATACAATAAGTGATTTTGTGTCATTGGTTGAACATTTAGGTCATTTTTTTCCTCCTTAGGCTTATTCTCATCCTATTAGGGTTTTTAACCAATCTAGTGCATCTAATAAGTGATTTTGTGTCATTGGTTGAACATTTAGGTTATTTTGGTCCTCCCTGGGCTTATTCTCATCCAATTAGGGTTTGTAAACAATCTTGTGCATCCAATAAGTGATTTTGTGTCATTTGTTCAACATTTAGGTGATTTTCGTCCTCCCTAGGCTGATTTTCATCCAACTAGGGTTTTTAACAAATCTTGTGCATCCAATAAGTGATTTTGTGTCATTGGTTGAACATTTAGGTCATTTTCATCCTCCCTAGGCTTATTCTCATCCAATTAGGGTTTTTAACCAATCTTGTGCATCTAATAAGTGATTTTGGGTCATTGGTTGAACATTTAGGTCATTTTCGTCCTCCCTAGGCTTATTCTCATCCAATTAGGGTTTTTAACCAATCTTGTGCATCCAATAAGTGATTTTGTGTCATTGGTTGAACATTTAGGTCACTTTTTTCCTCCTTAGGCTTATTCTCATCCTATTAGGGTTTTTAACCAATCTTGTGCATCTAATAAGTGATTTTGTGTCATTGGTTGAACATTTTGGTCATTTTCGTCCTCCCTAGGCTTATTTTCATCCACCTAGGGTTTTTAACCAATCTTTTGCATCCATTAAGTAATTTTGTGTGATTGGTTGAACATTTAGGTTATTTTCATCCTCCCTAGGCTTATTCTCATCCTATTAGGGTTTTTAACCAATCTTGTGCATCTAATAAGTGATTTTGTGTCATTGGTTGAACATTTAGGTCATTTTCGTCTTCGCTAGGCTTATTCTCATCCAATTAGGGTTTTTAACCAATCTTGTGCATCCAATAAGTGATTTTGTGTCATTGGTTGAAAATTTAGGTCATTTTTGTCCTCCTTAGACTTATTCTCATCTATTAGGGTTTTTAAATAATCTTGTGCATCTAATAAGTGATTTTGTGTCATTGGTTGAACATTTAGGTCATTTTTTTCCTCCTTAGGCTTATTCTCATCCTATTAGGGTTTTTAACCAATCTTGTGCATCTAATAAGTGATTTTGTGTCATTGGTTGAACATTTAGGTTATTTTGGTCCTCCCTGGGCTTATTCTCATCCAATTAGGGTTTGTAACCAATCTTGTGCATCCAATAAGTGATTTTGTGTCTTTGGTTGAACATTTAGGTCATTTTCGTCCTCCCTAGGCTTATTCTCATCCAATTAGGGTTTTTAACCAATCTTGTGCATCCAATAAGTGATTTTGTGTCATTGATTGAACATTAAGGTCATTTTCGTTCTCCTTAGGCTTATTCTCATCAATTTAGGGTTTGTTACCAATCTTGGGTATCCAACAAGTGATTTGTGTCATTGGTTCAACATTTAGGTGATTTTCGTCTTCCCTAGGCCGATTTTCATCCAACTAGAGTTTTTAACAAATCTTGTGCATCCAATAAGTGATTTTGTGTCATTGGTTGAACATTTAGGTCATTTTCATCCTCCCTAGGCTTATTCTCATCCAATTAGGGTTTTTAACCAATCTTGTGCATCCAATAAGTGATTTTGTGTCATTGGTTGAACATTTAGGTCATTTTCGTCCTCCCTAGGCTTATTCTCGTCCAATTAGGGTTTTTTAACAATCTTGTGCATCCAATAAGTGATTTTCTGTCATTGGTTGAACATTTAGGTCATTTTCGTCCTCCCTAGGCTTATTCTCGTCCAATTAGGGTTTTTAACCAATCTTGTGCATCCAATAAGTGATTTTGTGTCATTGGTTGAACATTTAGGTCATTTTCGTCCTCCCTAGGCTTATTCTCGTCCCATTAGGGTTTTTAAACCAATCTTGTGCATCCAATAAGTGATTTTGTGTCATTGGTTGAACATTTAGGTCATTTTCGTCCTCCCTAGGCTTATTCTCGTCCAATTAGGGTTTTTAACCAATCTTGTGCATCCAATAAGTGATTTTGTGCCATTGGTTGAACATTTAGGTCATTTTCGTCCTCCCTAGGCTTATTCTCGTCTAATTAGGGTTTTTAACCAATCTTGTGTATCCAATAAGTGATTTTGTGCTATTGGTTGAACATTTACGTCATTTTCTTCCTCCCAAAGCTTATTCTCGTCCAATTAGGATTTTTAACCAATCTTGTGCATCCAATAAGTGATTTTGTGCCATTGGTTGAACATTTAGGTCATTTTCATCCTCCCAAGTCTTATTCTCTTCCAATTAGGGTTTCTAACCAATCTTGTGCATCCAATAAGTGATTTTGTGTCATTCGTTGAACATTTAGGTCATTTTCGTCCTCCCAAGTCATATTCTCGTCCAATTAGGGTTTTTAACCAATCTTGTGCATCCATTAAATGATTTTGTGTCAGTGGTTGAACATTTAGGTCATTTTGGTCCTCTCAAGGGTTATTCTCGTCCAATTAGGGTTTTTAACCAATCTTGTGCATCCAATAAGTGATTTTGTGTCATTGGTTGAATATTTAGGTCATTTTCGTCCTTCCAAGGCTTATTCTCGTTCAATTAGGGTTTTTAACCAATCTTGTGCATCCAATTAGTGATTTTGTGTCATTGGTTGAACATTTAGGTCATTTTCGTCCTTTCAAGGGTTATTCCCGTCCAATTAGGGTTTTTAACAAATCTTGTGCATCCAATAAGTACATTTGTGTCATTGGTTGAACATTTAGGTCATTTTCGTCCTCCCAAGGCTTATTCTCGTCCAATTAGGGTTTTTAACCAATCTTGTGCATCCAATAAGTGATTTTGTGTCCTTGGTTGAACAATTAGGTCATTTTCGTCCTCCTAAGTCTTATTCTCGTCCAATTAGGGTTTTTAACAAATCTTGTGCATCCAATAAGTACATTTGTGTCATTCGTTGAACATTTAGGTTATTTTCGTCCTCCCAAGGCTTATTCTCGTCCAATTAGGGTTTTTAACCAATCTTGTGCATCCAATTAGTGATTTTGTGTCATTGGTTGAACATTTAGGTCATTTTTGTCCTCTTAAGTCTTATTCTCCTCCAATTAGGGTTTTTAACAAATCTTGTGCATCCAATAAGTACATTTGTGTCATTGGTTGAACATTTAGGTCATTTTCGTCCTCCCTAGGCTTATTCTCGTCCAATTAGGGTTTTTAACCAATCTTGTGCATCCAGTAAGTGATTTTGTGTCATTGGTTGAACATTTAGGTCATTTTTGTCCTCCCAAGGCTTATTCTCGTCCAATTAGGGTTTTTAACCAATCTTGTGCATCCAATAAGTGATTTTGTGTCATTGGTTGAACATTTAGGTCATTTTCGTCCTCCCGAGGCTTATTCTCGTCCAATTAGGGTTTTTAACCAATCTTATGCATCCAATAAGTGATTTTGCGTCATTGGTCTAACATTTAGGTCATTTTCACCCTCTTAATGCTTATGCTCGACCAATTAGGGTTTTGAACCAATCTTGTGCATCCAATAAGTGATTTTGTGTCATAGGTTGAACATTTAGGTCATTTTCGTCCTCCCGAGGCTTATTCTCGGACAATTACGGTTTTTAACCAATCTTATGCATCCAATAAGTGATTTTGTGTCATTGGTTGAATAGTTAGGTCATTTTCGTCCTCCCAATGCTTATTCTCGTCCAATTAGGGTTTTTAACCAATCGTGTGCATCCAATAAGTGATTTTGTGTCATTGGTTGAACATTTAGGTCATTTTTCGTCCTCCCAAGGCTTATTCTCGTCCAATTAGGGTTTTTAACCAATCTTGTGCATCCAATAAGTGATTTTGTGTCATTGGTTGAATATTTAGGTCATTTTCGTCCTCCCGAGGCTTATTCTCGTCCAATTAGGGTTTTTAACCAATCTTGTGCATCCAATAAGTGATTTTGCGTCATTGGTCTAACATTTAGGTCATTTTCACCGACTTAATGCTTATTCTCGACCAATTAGGGTTTTGAACCAATCTTGTGCATCCAATAAGTGATTTTGTGTCATAGGTTTAACATTTAGGTAATTTTCGTCCTCCCTAGGCTTATTCTCGTCCAATTAGGGTTTTCAACCAATCTTGTGCATCCACTAAGTGATTTTGTGTCATTGGTTGAACATTTAGGCCATTTTCATCCTTCCTAGGCTTATTCTCGTCCAATTAGGGTTTTTAACCAATCTTGTGCATCCAATAAGCGATTTTGTGCCATTGGTTGAACATTTAGGTCATTTTCGTCCTCTCAAGGGTTATTCTCGTCCAATTAGGGTTTTTAACCAATCTTGTGCATCCAATTAGTGATTTTGTGTCATTGGTTGAACATTTAGGTCATTTTCGTCCTCCCAAGGCTTATTCTCGTCCAATTAGGGTTTTTAACCAATCTTGTGCATCCAATAAGTGATTTTGTATCATTGGTTGAACATTTAAGTCATTTTCGTTCTCCCAAGGCTTATTCTCCTCCAATTAGGGTTTTTAACCAATCTTGAGCATCCAATAAATGATTTTGTGTCATTGGTTGAACATTTAGGTCATTTTTTGGTCCTCCCAAGGATTAATCTTGTCCAATTAGGGTTTTTAACCAATCTGTTTCATCCAATAAGTGATTTTGTGTCATTGGTCTAACATTTAGGTCATGTTCACCCTCTCAATGCTTATTCTCGACCAATTAGGGTTTTGAACCAATCTTGTGCATCCAATAATTGATTTTTTGCCATTGGTTGGACATTTAGGTCATTTTCGTCCTCGCAAGGCTTATTCTCGTCCAATTAGGGTTTTTAACGAATCTTGTGCATCCAATAAGTACATTTGTGTATTGGTTGAACATTTAGATCATTTTCGTCCTCCCAAGGTTTATTCTCGTCCAATTAGGGTTTTTAACCAATCTTGTGCATCCATTAAATGATTTTGTGTCATTGGTTGAACATTTAGGTCATTTTCGTCCTCCCTAGGCTTATTCTCGTCTAATTAGTGTTTTTAACCAATCTTGTGCATCCAATAAGTACATTTGTGTCATTGGTTGAACATTTAGGTCATTTTCGTCCTCCCAAGGCTTATTCTAGTCCAATTAGGATTTTTAACCAATCTTGTGCATCCAATAAGTGATTTTGTGCCATTGGTTGAACATTTAGGTCATTTTCGTCCTCTCAAGGGTTATTCTGGTCCAATTAGGGTTTTTAACCAATCTTGTGCATCCAATAAGTGATTTTGTGTCATTGGTTGAATATTTAGGTCATTTTCGTCCTTCCAAGGCTTATTCTCGTTCAATTAGGGTTTTTCACCAATCTTGTGCATCCATTTAGTGATTTTGTGTCATTGGTTGAACATTTAGGCCATTTTCGTCCTCTCAAGGGTTATTCCCGTCAAATTAGGGTTTTTAACAAATCTTGTGCATCCAATAAGTACATTTGTGTCATTGGTTGAACATTTAGGTCATTTTCGTCCTCCCAAGGCTTATTCTCGTCCAATTAGGGTTTTTAACCAATCTTGTGCATCCAATAAGTGATTTTATGTCATTGGTTGAACATTTAGGTCATTTTCGTCCTCCCGAGGCTTATTCTCGTCCAATTAGGGTTTTTTAACCAATCTTATGCATCCAATAAGTGATTTTGCGTCATTGGTCTAACATTTAGGTCATTTTCACCCTCTTAATGCTTATGCTCGACCAATTAGGGTTTTGAACCAATCTTGTGCATCCAATAAGTGATTTTGTGTCATAGGTTGAACATTTAGGTCATTTTCGTCCTCCCGAGGCTTATTCTCGTCCAATTACGGTTTTTAACCAATCTTATGCATCCAATAAGTAATTTTGCGTCATTGGTCTAACATTTAGGTCATTTTCACCGACTTAATGCTTATTCTCGACCAATTAGGGTTTTGAACCAATCTTGTGCATCCAATAAGTGATTTTGTGTCATAGGTTGAACATTTAGGTCATTTTCGTCCTCCCTAGGCTAATTCTCGTCGAATTAGGGTTTTCAATCAATCTTGTGCATCCACTAAGTGATTTTGTGTCATTGGTTGAGCATTTAGGCCATTTTCGTCCTTCCTAGGCTTATTCTCGTCCAATTAGGGTTTTTAACCAATCTTGTGCATCCAATAAGTGATTTTGTGCAATTGGTTGAACATTTAGGTCATTTTTGTCCTCCCAAGGCTTATTCTCGTCCAATTAGGGTTTTTAACCAATCTTGTGCATCCAATAAGTACATTTGTGTCATTGGTTGAACATTTAGGTCATTTTCGTCCTCCCAAGGCTTATTCTCGTCCAATTAGGGTTTTTAACTAATTTTGTGCATCCAATAAGTGATTTTGTGTCATTGGTTGAACATTTAGGTCATTTTCGTCCTCCCTAGGCTTATTCTCGTCCAATTAGGGTTTTTAACCAATCTTGTGCATCCAATAAGTGATTTTGTGTCTTTGGTTGAACATTTAGGTCATTTTCGTCCTCCCTAGGCTTATTCTCATCCAATTAGGGTTTTTAACCAATCTTGTGCATCCAATAAGTGATTTTGTGTCATTGATTGAACATTAAGGTCATTTTCGTTCTCCTTAGGCTTATTCTCATCAATTTAGGGTTTTTAACCAATCTTGTGCATCCAATAAGTGATTTTGTGTCATTGATTGAACATTAAGGTCATTTTCGTTCTCCTTAGGCTTATTCTCATCCAATTAGGGTTTTTAACCAATCTTGTGCATCCAATAAGTGATTTTGTGTCATTGGTTGAACATTTAGGTCATTTTCGTCCACGCTAGGCTTATTCTCATCCAATTAGGGTTTTTAACCAATCTTATGCATCCAATAAGTGATTTTGTGTCATTGGTTTAACATTTAGGTTATTTTCGTCCTCCCTAGGCTTATTCTTATCCAATTAGGGTTTGTAACCCATCTTGTGCATCCATAAAGTGATTTTGTGTCATTGTAGAACATTTAGGTCATTTTCGTTCTCCCTAGGCTTATTCTCATCCAAATAGAGTTTTTAACCAATCTTGTGAATACAATAAGTGATTTTGTGTCATTGGTTGAACATTTAGGTCATTTTTTTCCTCCTTAGGCTTATTCTCATCCTATTAGGGTTTTTAACCAATCTTGTGCATCTAATAAGTGATTTTGTGTCATTGGTTGAACATTTTGGTAATTTTCGTCCTCCCTAGGCTTATTCTCATCCAATTAGGGTTTTTAACCAATCTTGTGCATCCATTAAGTGATTTTGTGTGATTGGTTGAACATTTAGGTTATTTTCTTCCTCCTTAGGCTTATTCTCATCCTATTAGGGTTTTTAACCAATCTTGTGCATCTAATAAGTGATTTTGTGTCATTGGTTAAACATTTAGGTCATTTTCATCTTCGCTAGGCTTATTCTCATCCAATTAGGGTTTTTAACCAATCTTGTGCATCCAATAAGTGATTTTGTGTCATTGGTTGAACATTTAGGTCATTTTTGTCCTCCTTAGACTTATTCTCATCTATTAGGGTTTTTAACCAATCTTGTGCATCTAATAAGTGATTTTGTGTCATTGGTTGAACATTTAGGTCATTTTCATCCTCCCTAGGCTTATTCTCATCCAATTAGGGTTTTTAATCAATCTTGTGCATCTAATAAGTGATTTTGGGTCATTGGTTGAACATTTAGGTCATTTTCGTCCTCCCTAGGCTTATTCTCATCCAATTAGGGTTTCTAACCAATCTTGTGCATCCAATAAGTGATTTTGTGTCATTGGTTGAACATTTAGGTCATTTTCGTCCTCCCTACGCTTATTCTCATCCAATTAGGGTTTGTAACAAATCTTGTGCATCCAACAAGTGATTTTGTTTCATTGGTACAACATTTAGGTCATTTTCGTCCTCCCGAGGCTTATACTCATCCAATTAGGGTTTTTAACCAATCTTGTGCATCCAATAAGTACGTTTGTGTCATTTATTCAATAGTAAGGTCATATTCGTCGTGCATAGGCTTATTCTCATCCAATTAGGGTTTTTAACCAATCTTGTGCATCCAATAAGTGATTTTGTGCCATTGGTTGATCATTTAGGTCATTTTCATCCTCCCTAGGCTTATTCTCATCCAATTAGGGTTTTTAGCCAATCTTGTGAATCTAATAAGTGATTTTGGGTCATTGGTTGAACATTTAGGTCATTTTCGTCCTACCTAGGTTTATTCTCATCCAATTATGGATTTTAACCAATCTTGTGCATATAATAAGTGATTTTGTGTCATTGGTTGAACATTTAGGTCATTTTCGTCCACGCTAGGCTTATTCTCATCCAATTAGGGTTTTTAACCAATCTTATGCATCCAATAAGTGATTTTGTGTCATTGGTTTAACATTTAGGTTATTTTCGTCCTCCCTAGGCTTATTCTTATCCAATTAGGGTTTGTAACCCATCTTGTGCATCCATAAAGTGATTTTGTGTCATTGTAGAACATTTAGGTCATTTTCGTTCTCCCTAGGCTTATTCTCATCCAAATAGAGTTTTTAACCAATCTTGTGAATACAATAAGTGATTTTGTGTCATTGGTTGAACATTTAGGTCATTTTTTTCCTCCTTAGGCTTATTCTCATCCTATTAGGGTTTTTAACCAATCTTGTGCATCTAATAAGTGATTTTGTGTCATTGGTTGAACATTTTGATAATTTTCGTCCTCCCTAGGCTTATTCTCATCCAATTAGGGTTTTTAACCTATCTTGTGCATCCATTAAGTGATTTTGTGTGATTGGTTGAACATTTAGGTTATTTTCTTCCTCCTTAGGCTTATTCTCATCCTATTAGGGTTTTTAACCAATCTTGTGCATCTAATAAGTGATTTTGTGTCATTGGTTAAACATTTAGGTCATTTTCGTCTTCGCTAGGCTTATTCTCATCCAATTAGGGTTTTTAACCAATCTTGTGCATCCAATAAGTGATTTTGTGTCATTGGTTGAACATTTAGGTCATTTTTGTCCTCCTTAGACTTATTCTCATCTATTAGGGTTTTTAACCAATCTTGTGCATCTAATAAGTGATTTTGTGTCATTGGTTGAACATTTAGGTCATTTTCATCCTCCCTAGGCTTATTCTCATCCAATTAGGGTTTTTAATCAATCTTGTGCATCTAATAAGTGATTTTGGGTCATTGGTTGAACATTTAGGTCATTTTCGTCCTCCCTAGGCTTATTCTCATCCAATTAGGGTTTCTAACCAATCTTGTGCATCCAATAAGTGATTTTGTGTCATTGGTTGAACATTTAGGTCATTTTCGTCCTCCCTACGCTTATTCTCATCCAATTAGGGTTTGTAACAAATCTTGTGCATCCAACAAGTGATTTTGTTTCATTGGTACAACATTTAGGTCATTTTCGTCCTCCCGAGGCTTATACTCATCCAATTAGGGTTTTTAACCAATCTTGTGCATCCAATAAGTACGTTTGTGTCATTTATTCAATAGTAAGGTCATATTCGTCGTGCATAGGCTTATTCTCATCCAATTAGGGTTTTTAACCAATCTTGTGCATCCAATAAGTGATTTTGTGCCATTGGTTGATCATTTAGGTCATTTTCGTCCTCCCTAGGCTTATTCTCATCCAATTAGGGTTTTTAGCCAATCCTGTGCATTAAACAAGTGATTTTGTGTCAATGGTTGAACATTTAGGTCATTTTTGTCCTCCTTAGGCTTATTCTCATCCTATTAGGGTTTTTAACCAATCTTTTGCATCTAATAAGTGATTTTGTGTCATTGGTTGAACATTTAGGTCATTTTTGTCCTCCCTAGGCTTATTTTCATCCACTTAGGGTTTTTAACCAATCTTTTGCATCCAATAAGTGATTTTGTGTGATTGGTTGAACATTTAGGTTATTTTCATCCTCCCTAGGCTTATTCTCATCCTATTAGGGTTTTTAACCAATCTTGTGCATCTAATAAGTGATTTTGTGTCATTGGTTGAACATTTAGGTCATTTTCGTCTTCGCTAGGCTTATTCTCATCCAATTAGGGTTTTTAACCAATCTTGTGCATCCAACAAGTGATTTTGTGTCATTGGTTTAACATTTAGGTTATTTTGGTCCTCCTTAGGCTTGTTCTCATCCAATTACGGTTTGTATCCAATCTTGTGCATCCAATAAGTGATTTTGTGTCATTGTAGAACATTTAGGTCATTTTTGTCCCTCTAGGCTTATTCTCATCCAAATAGAGTTTTTAACCAATCTTGTGAATCCAATAACTGATTTTGTGTCATTGGTTCAGCATTAAGGTGATTTTCGTCTTCCCTAGGCTGATTTTCATCCAACTAGGGTTTTTAACAAATCTTGTGCATCCAATAAGTGATTTTGTGTCATTGGTTGAACATTTTGGTCATTTTCATCCTCCCTAGGCTTATTCTCATCCAATTAGGGTTTTTAACCAATCTTGTGCATCTAATAAGTGATTTTGGGTCATTGGTTGAACATTTAGGTCATTTTCGTCCTACCTAGGTTTATTCTCATCCAATTAGGGTTTTTAACCAATCTTGTGCATATAATAAGTGATTTTGTGTCATTGGTTGAACATTTAGGTCATTTT